>JAZGTK010016905.1:0-12510 GCA_036877625.1 Ambastaia sidthimunki
CTGTTAGAATCTGACCTGGCTTCATTGTGCACAGTAGCTCAGCACAGATTCTAAGATTGGAGCAATTTACTCTTCATTTGTGTCACACACACACACACACACAGTGTGTATGAAGCCCTCACACGTGTTGTCATGTGCTACTAAATGTTGGGGAATAAAAATCAACACAACTACAAACATAATTTTAGCAGTTTTTGTCTTTTTTTTCCAAGGTATTTAAAAAAGAAAAAAACAAAAACAAGATTAGTTTGTTTGAGAAGCACATGTACAATAATGGACAGAGAATATATTTTGAATTAGGTTTATTTTTCTGGAACCGTTGGCCAATATAAGTATAATTTTAACAAACATTGTTAGATTTATGCTTAAAACAAGAAAAAGTGTTTGCCAACCAGTAAAAAAACCTTTAGATACATTTTTATAAAACAAGTCTTAATGTCTTGCACAATTGAGTTTATCATGTTCATATCATATCTATTTTGCTTTAACGTTCAACTGGAAAACCATAAGAAAAATAATGGTGGGAAAAAGGTCTAATGCAATGCAAAAAAAACATACTGTGCAGTATTATTTATATACTGCATATTATATATAATATAGTGAGGGCATGTGCTGAAAATGTAGCATACTGCTGTCTGTTATGTTACATATTTAATTCAGTGAGTGACACCCAGTTATTACATCCTGAATAAACAGGATTACTTGCATTTGTAATCCGTTTTTGACTAATGAGTCAAGAAAGAGATGTTAAAATCAGTTGATTTCACTTCTGGATCATTTGTGACACTAGAAAGCTAAGCGTTTTGCATTATGGGATAGAGTTGTCCGTGCACTGTTGCTCTGCTTGTGTGTTGTACATCTTGTCAAATATAATAGGCATATATAATTCTCCACAGTATACGTACTGCAAAAATAGCAGTAGAATTGTAGTGTAGTATTCTAAACAGCTCTAGTGAGTTTTGTGATTAGTGTGGAAGCTGCTGTCTGCACTCAGTTGTGTATTTGTTTTGTACAGGGTGCTTTATTGCATCGGTGAGTTTATTAGACTCAGGTGATGATGCTAATGTTGTTTTCTGATTTAACAGCGAAATAAACTTTTCTCTGGGTTCCTTTGTAGCTCTGTGGTCCAAACACATGGAGAAGAGTTATCGATTTGAATGTTTTATTATGTGTTGCGTGGCCCCTAAGTGTGTCCTAGATTGATGACCTCATCTCTCTGCTGCAGGTGGTCGCGTTGAGCCAGCGCAGTAAGGAGGCGGAGTCTGCGTTCCTAGGAGTATATAAACAGCTGATCGAGGCCCCAGGTGAGCAGCACACCTGCTTGTGCAGTCTTCTGCTCTCTCTCTCTGTCTCTCTCTCTCTTTCTCTCTCTATCTCTCTCTCTCTCTCTGCCTCTTTCTCCACACACTTAATCTAACCTGTAATTCCCATAAACAAAACCGTATATTAACTTTGCAGGTTCAAATAACTCCAAAAAACATTATATATACACCTATAAGAAAAAATCCTTAAAAAAAAAAAACATGAATTTTGCGTGTCCCAAAACAGCTCCGATTGGACAGAATCACTTTTGAAACGTGTGATGAATTTTTTTTACCTGTGTTTTTTTGCACACATTAAAATCATGTGTCATGTGTTTCTGTGGGGAAAGCCAACAAACTTACATTTATGCAACATTTTTATTGTGCAATGCAAGTTAAAGAAGTCACATCATGTAAAACAAGATTTGTGTTGTTTTGATGCGCTGTGACTTTGCAGTGTGAATTAAATGTAATGAGATACATCACATTGACCGAGTACAGAACCAGAGTTCTGCATTCAAGGTGGCTCTGTAGGTCTCAGGTTCTGTTTGCTGCAGTGTACCAATCAGAACTCAGATAGAGGGAGACCGACACACGCAGTTAAAGGCTGAAGCAGTGGATTGATGGAGGAGTTTAAAACAGAGAAGAGACGATAAGACAGGAGAGAGAAATAGAGACAGGAGTGAGAGGGTCTGCTCCCCTATCAGACATCACAGGAAGTCTCGTGCTAGAGTTTACAGAGTCATTGACCGAGTAACAGACGCTGGAGAGATGTTAGATCAGGTGACTTGAAAAGTCTCCTTTAACCTTCTCACTATATGTTGGGTGAGATCCAAATAGTGTTTGTTGCACCTTTAAAAAAAGACTGCAGAGAAAACGGTTTAGATACAAGCAATGAAAACCATTGACTGTATTTGTAAGGTTTTAGATACAAGCAATGAAGACCATTGACTGTATTTGTAAGGAATACATACGAGTTGAAAATATTCCCTACATGGAAGCATGGAAAGACTTTCTGAATTCCTGACCTGTACCTTTCTTATCAGTGCACACAGTAAAATGGACCATTTTTGAATATAGTCTATTTTTTATTTAGATTTAGCATGAACATAAATTTTTCATGGCAGTTAAAGTTAACAGGATGTTCTCCGGTAGACAGGAACAAAGTCTTTTGAACAAAACAAGCGCAAGAGGCCTCGTAAATCATTTGTCGCAGGATCACATTTAGAGAATAAAAATAAATCGCAGGAAGTGTTCAGAATTCGCTGGATGGAGGAGATGAACTTTAAACGGCCTCTTGCTCTGTAAATAAGTTATGCTGAAATGTGAGCTCAGAAACTGATGGTATTTGTGTCCAGTGTGTTAGTTTCTACAGCTATGATCAGGTTTATGTATTAGCTGTTGATTTTTATTATAACTAAAAGCTTAAAATGTTTTTGCACTTATATGTATACATGGGAGTTCCACGCAGCTGTCTTGCTGAAATTATCTAAAAGTAGATCATTTATGTACTACATGAGAATTAAATATTAAAACTAATCTGAATTTCTTTTACATTGATGAAAGACACTTATTGATCAAAGATATTTATTGGTTAGCGCATATGCAGCACATATATTGTGCTGTTCTGCCCATGTGGGCAGTGTTATTTTGAATCTGGCTCGCAACATCCCAAAATTATCTCTTGTATCACTAAAAGTAAAATGGCAACTTCTTTTGCCTTTTCGTTTATTTAAACGGGCTTAGCAAATAACTGTCAGCATGTGAAATGCAGTTAACCTCGCCTGTAACTTTGGCTGGTCCAGTTTGCACAAGGACACGGTCATATTAGCATGCTATGGAGGGTCACGGTGGCTAAACACGGCCAAAGGTTTGAGCCTGTGGCCCAAAGCTGCGACCGTCAGGCGCTACAGGCCATGTGTGACGTGAGCGTGACCCTGCACTTGACCTTTTAGCAAAGCGTTCTGACAATGAGAGCTACGTTTTCATCTGTATCGACCCCTGACAGACGCTACCATCTGTGCGGGGGAGTCTGTTGTCTACACAAACCTATTAATCTGTTTCTTCCCCTGGCTTTGAGCAAGGTCACCCCCCTCCGCTTGTGAAGAATGAACTGCACCAGGTGCGATAAAGGACAGTAAACTGACTCGGGTTACAACAGTACATCCATGTGTTAGATGTGTGTGTTTATAATCAAATACTGTGCTGTATTTATAATTGAATATTGTACCGTCTGCTTTTTAAAAATGTGCATATCTTGCATTGCATGCACATTACATGCGGTTTTGCTTTGTGCATGCGGAAAAGAACCTTTAATATCAACGTTGATGATTTATTAATTTTTACAAGAAGTTTATTTTGGGTAAATGTCAACTTTGCACAAAGCAAAACTGCATGTAATGTGCATGCGATGCAAGATTCAGTGCTTCTTTAAAAGCATACAGAATATAGAATGACATTTACAACTGAAGTGAAACTGGTTTATCAAGATCGAATGTGAAGTTCCAATCAGGATTAAAACTGTTCACTGATAAAATTCCTTTGTTTATTGTTGAGTGTTTATTATTATTGATGTATCTGTGCACAAAATGTGCTTCTGCTCTGGAACTGTAGACCTTCACTGATGATGTCAGTCAGACGGCTTGGGCGGAGTCAGAGCCGCTAACCACTCCCCCTGTTTTCTTTTCTATAGCCAGTCAATTCCAACGGGGTGAAAAAAAGCCACGCCCTCCATTTTTCAGGTTCACTTCAAACTATGTCAGTAATCAGTTGCAACTTCTAGTTCACCCAGACACAGATTGTGCACGTAAACTCACTCTGACTAATATGGATGTATGTTGTGAGGTTTATTGCCATAATTACTGTTTGTCAGAGATGATTCACTTATAATTGATATGTAGGGCTTCCATCATCTATAGTCTGATGACTTATCAGTCTGGATCAGATAAATGACTGCTCTGAGTGTTGTTTAGGCTGTGTGTGTGTGTGTGGCATCGGTTGGTTAGACACTACAGTCCTGCCACCACCACTTGTATCATGTAACATATTGATAAAGTAAAAACTAAAAACACACTGCTCATCTTTTTATCTACCAAGAGTTTGTCTGTTCATTCCTGGAGGAGGCCGGCGGAAAATGCTGATGTTTTCATTTCCTGTCTACATGCTAATCTCTCTGTGTGTCTTTCTGTCTATGTGGCTGATGTCGACAGAAACCCGGCGATCTGATGGCTCCCCGTTTCCATACTCTAATGTTTTCTCTCTCTTTTCCTGTTTTGTCAGCAATTACTTAATCCCTGATCGTTCAGCTGAGTATAATTACGAACAAACAACTGTAAAACAGATGTATGAGACAGAAGAATGCGTGTGTGGCAGCAAAGTCCTAAAATCACACTGTTTTTTATTTTGTAAGCAAGTTAAACATTTTTTTGTCTGTTTCCGCGAAAAGCAACTTTCTGTGATTTGGCTGCGTTTGTTGTGCCGCGTGAGGCTCTGAGGGGAAAGCCTGTTGTCTTCGTTCTAAAACCGTACAGCGCCAAACACCTCACAGTTCGCAGGTAGTTCTTCTGGGAGGGACTTGACGCACCTGATGTTGTTAACAGACCATCTGCTACACGTTTCGAATGCTTATCCCTTCCCGACTTTTCCTGCCCTGCAGTTACTGTGAAAAATTCCTCCTGTAAATAAACAGCTCGTGGTTATGTTTTTAGCGTAGTCATATTCATACCCTGCGGTCATATGGATGCTTTCCATTTCTGCATCCACTTACCGCCAAGAACATCGAGAAGTCAAAGTTAGACCCTCCAGAGAGACGTTTTTCCTGTACGGCGACCCAACCCTCCCCTCGCATGTACTGCGAGTGAAAGCCAGCCTGTCACTCAAAGACGTCTTTCTGTAGCCGTCTCACCTGCAGAGGGCTGTTGCCAGGGGCGTAGCCGTAAGACAGCCGCTGCGGGTGCTCGCTGTACCTCTGCTTGTGTTTTTGTACCCATAATCCCCTAGTGCCCCCTCGTCTTCCACCTCTTCCTCCTTCATTACCCCCGGGTGGTGCCTTGCTCTTTTCATGCCAGTCGAGAGTTCTGTATCTTCAGGAAATCAGTGTGTAGACCACGAGTTCCTGAGCTCAGTTTGAAGGACAGAACTGGAGCCAGATCTCTGAAGACCATGAAGGTTCCTGTAAATGTGCAGGTTGCTCTTATGAAGGCTAGTGTTAGAGTGCTGGCTAGTGGTGACCATTGGTTACTGCTCCACAGTTCAGCAGGTAGTGACAGATTGAGTTTCTGTCATCGTTCACTCAACCTCATGTTGTTCTTGACTTCCTTTCTTCTCACAATGCTCGTGTAATTTTCCATCCATATTTTGCATACAGTGAAAGTGGATGGATTGATATCCAGATATTCAATAATAATCATATGCATGTAATGATATGTATTTATTTAGTCATTTTTGGAGGATAATTAGGATTCATTGAATGTTTCTGATGGTTTTAGATGTAATTTGGTTTGATATTATAGAATGTATTGTAGTTTGTGAATGTATTGTGTAGTAATGTCACAGTTTGTTTGACATAAGATTAACAGTGTACATTTGTTGGATGTTATTTCCTTCCAGTGTGAAAGAGAGTCTGTGAAAGTCTAACCCAATAATGTTTTGCCCTCCAAAAACAGTGTCTATACAAACAACTTCTCATGTAGAAAAACATCTTCCATGTTCTCATGCTTTTGTTTTTCAGGTCCTTTGGGAAAGAACATGTTCAATGTCACATGTTTCATTAGTTGGGAGTCGTCTCATTGTTGAGAGTGTGAGACTTCCAGGAGATTTCTCCTTGTGTTTGGTGTGTGTGTGTGTGTGTGTGAGATCTCTGTGGACCAGCAGAGATTATGTACTGATGATTTGTAAGAGCAGTAATAAACAGTAAAGCCCAGGAGATGTTTGAGATGTTTAATAATGCATTATGTTCATAAAAGTACTGCCTGCCCAATGAGTCCCTATAGAGAAAAACCCCATAGGGAGAATACAGTGTGTGTGTGTGTTTGTGTGTGTGTGTGTGTGTGTGTGTGTGTGAGAGAGAGATAGATAGAGAGAGAGAGAGAGAGAGAGAGAGAGAGAGAGAGAGAGAGAGAGAGAGAGAGAGCACCGTACAGCACCGTAGTGTGTGTTTATGATGAAATCTATATTCTCTCATCTATATACTGTATTCTGGTCGGTACATGTGACGCTGGTTCCTCCTTTAATGTAGGCCTGTGAATTATTATTATTATTTTGTCTGGTTTATTGTCTGTCAGGGGCACATTGCAAGACAGACCACTGAAGTTTAATTACTGAGGGTTTGTGGTTTATCACCGATTCAGTGTATGAGCTGTAGTAATAGTAATATCTTAATGTCATCTGCAAACAAATTCTGCTAGAGATTCTCACAACTTGCTAAAGTGATTTTTAGTATAAAGTTCATTATTACCTGCTAACACAATATCTGTTATTTCGAACGTTGCCTTGCAAACGTTTTTTAAATGTTTCGCGTATGTTTGCATCTTTCTGCATTACCATGATTTATACAGCGGCCTCAGATTCACATGCCACCAGACATCACCTGTTACTCACACATCCTTAGATCGTCCTGCCGGCCTTCACAGTATTCTAGAGTTAAACAGAAGTGCTTGGCCTCTCTCACCCACCGTCGGCTTTGCTCTTGTTTGTATTCTTCATGTTTAATTGCGATCACACGTCTGCAGTGGAACAGCACACAGCTGCGTCTCAGTGCCGCGTTTAGGCACTTCACCGCTGATTCTTATTGATGTTTGTCCGACTGTGTCCTTCAGAACGTCAGTAAAACAAAAAGGCTTTGAGAGGAAAGTTTATCTTTCAGCTCGGAGTCGTAGAAAGAGATGCCTCTCTCTCTCTCGCTTGCTCGCTCACTCTTTGTACCTCGTTCTCCTTCATCAAGGCTTTTACAGGAGTAGTTATTATAACTACTGAGTGTCGAGGGCAAAAGCACAGAAATATTAAATGTAAAATGATGAAATTCGTGGAATATAAGTTTGAATAATAACTTTCATGAAACACTTAAGCTCTAGTGACATTTTTAATTGCTTTTGCAGAGTTGCACAATATGCAGAAAAAAGAAAAAAGGTGGAAATTGTATTTCATGTCCAGAAAGATGTGGTAATACTACATTACTTTTTGTAGTTTGTTGGTAATGTGGTTTGAATGGATGGGTCAAATCTGTCAGACGTGGGCTAGAAATCTGTGCTCTGTTTGGACAGTTACTCTTAAATCTGTTACGATTTTGTGTGAACCGAATGCAATTCACATCTAACTGGACTATAATTCATATTCATCCGATGTGAGGGTAAATCACGGGGCATTTATGCGTTTTAAGGTCAAATTTTCATTTGCAGATTTTTGTGTGTGTCCTACAGCACAGTACCAGAGTCACAAACAGAGATGTGTTGCGTCTAAATAAATTAAAAACTGGTACTTTCTGATATCAGAGATACCTTTTTACATTTACCCTTGATATGTGAGAAAATGTTCATCAGCAGAGGGTAAATCGGCTAAGAAGGTTTTTATTTTTGAGCTTTGAGCATCCACTTGATACAGTCCAAAAAAAGGAGGCACTTTTTGAGTGTGTATTCGAGAGGTGCAAAGAAAAAAACGCTTGAAGCTCAGCCTTGTAAATTAATTTGTTCGTGTTGTACGATGGGCGCACAGCTGGTCTCATTAGCATGCACACAACAAATAATTATAGCGAAGCTTTTTTTGCAGTCGGTGCTAGGCTAATGGGCTTGCTGGGTTAATTATGTCAGAGCGTAATTACAGAGGGCCCAGAGAGATGCCGTGCGGCTCCCCGCTGCGCCCGCGCTGGCTAATGATGGTGTAACACTGACAGGGCCAAGACAGACCGCCCTGACACACCTGCTCATGTTGGCACGCCGAGCCACCCCACGCACCCAGCGCTTAGCCGCTGCGCTGCTTAAGTTGCGTTCTGCATCTCTGCCATTCTGCCCCTTTAGAGAGAAATCAGTGGTGTAGGGTTGGGTCATCGCATGAGGAGAAAGTTAAGAGATGTTGCATCATTTGTGTGGAGTTTTGGGCGTCATTTTATTAGGTACTGGGGAAAGCAGACCCTTAGAAAGTCTTAATTAAGATAGAAAAAAGATAAATAGCTGTTGTTTTGTAGAACGTGCTTGCAGAAAACAGTGAGCGTAAACTGTGGCAGTTCCGCTGTGGACTAGATGTTGCAATTAACACTGACCAATGAAATGCTTCAGTACTGCTGATTCATCAGTTTCTACTGAGAATCTGAACTTAAGCAGTTTTATGTATAATCACATGATCGCACTGTAGTGACTTACAAAACACTGATGTGGGAGAAAAAATTGATGAGATCGGTCTGCTACTGTACTAGTGAAGGGTTATGTATGATGTGTATGTGTCATGCCAAACAAAAACAAAGCCAACATAAAACTGAAACATTTTCTAACCATTTTATTGTGATTGTAATGTGTTTTACTTGTTTAAATTGATCTTTCTTCTTCCATAATGTGTTTATTTATTTATTTTTGGTTATGATTTATAACTGCCTCTGAGGGCAATCAGTTGTTATTAGTTAACATGACCTCAGGGCATACATCCAATCAAGAATAATGAAGTTAGTGAAGGAATTAAAATGGGCAGAGTATTTACATGTGCGGTAAAAGGACAGATTCATTAAGGATAATAGTTAGTCTGAGCAGATGAAAGCTCACGTCTGGATAAGACGCTTCCTTCTTTACCTGCCATTAGTGCTTAATTTAATCAGGCAATGATTTGATTTGATAGAATGAGTTTGACATTCTCTAATAGTCTCTGTCATCAACATGAAACTTTACAGCACAAAGTGAATTTAGTCAGAACGAATGTGAAAATGCTTTAACACAGCAGCAGCGTGTGAAGGAAAACGTGCGTGTCCATGCGTGTGTGTGTGCGTGTGTGCGGTGCTTGCATGTGTGCGTGTGCTTGCATGTGTGTGTGTGCGTGTGCTTGCATGTGCGTGTGTGCTTGCGTGCATGTCCGTGCGTGTGTGCGTGCGTGCGTGTGTGCGTGTGCTTGCATGTGCGTGTGTGCTTGCGTGCATGTCCGTGCATGTCCGTGCGTGTGTGCGTGCGTGTGTGTCCGTGTGTGGGTTCACTTCACCATGCATTAGGGACAAATTTGTACCCAAAAGTCAGCGAAACTTTCTGGGGACGTTCTTATTTGTACAAACACTATAAAATATTGTACATAAAGTTTTAATGCAATTGTAAAAATTGAGATTTTCCAGTGTAAAGGGTTAAAATGTGGGTTAGGTTGTTTATAACTAGCTGTGTGTAACAACAATAGAAGTCTATGGAATGTCCCCATTTAGATAAGTGTGTGTGTATTTGCAGGGGTGTGTGTTGGGGGGGTTATACTTATTGCATTCATTTTAAGAAGACAATGGATTATTAACGCGTTTCTTACAAAAAGTACAGTGGGGTACCATGGGGCATTGATGACATCAGATGGTAATACCTTGGTACTTTGATATCACTGTCATAAATGATTATCATTATCATTCATATACCTTTTTATTTACAATGCACTCCAAGGTACTTAAAAAAATTCCTTAATATTACCATGATACAAAAATGGCACTTTTTGGTACTTTTAATATTGGTTTCCTTCTGAGGGAATTAGCGTGAAGGTACATGCAATATGTCTTTGATTTTTACCTAAATGCATCCAGACAGATCATTCAGAAGCACAAATACACACTTTAATATCTCAACGCTCCCACCAGCAACGTGCATCTATTTCACGACTTCCATAATGCGATTGCTGCCATCTCGCAAACGCTCCCGCGCATCTCGTTGCAGAGTTTGACTCTCATCGCCTGACTGAGAAGAATCGCTGGATGCATTTGAGAATAAAGCCTGAAGGGTTTGATCATTAGAACTTAAAAGAAGGTGATGAAGGAGTTTATGAGCAGGAGTTCACTGATTTAAGCTGTCTTCTTTGTGTAAAGCGAGTTATACTGCTCTTAAAAGCAACGTCCCAAGTGACTGACGCAATATCCACTGTGCTTTTGTAACAAAGCACGCACATGCATGCGCTCCGCATTTATACCCTGCTTTAAAGTCTCTCCGACTGTTTTAAACATCCTGATTTATTAAATACCCCACTATCGGCCCGCTCTCACCCCTACGCCTTTCCACTTGACCTGAATTTAGAAGACAGAAAAATCAAACCGGAAATATTTTACATCCAACTGTTTCCAGAGATGTTTGCGGCTGCTGGTGCGTGTTTGGAGGCCCGGAAGAAACCGGATCTCTCTCCGGTTTAGCGTTGGTGAGAAGTGAGGGTTCAGAGAACAAATCAGGACCCCTGTTGTGCCCAAAGAGTGCGAGATGAAAGCCATCAGGGGTCTGTGTGGAAAAAGAAGCGATTTTGCTGTTCTTTTGGAGTTTTGAAAGACTTCATTGTGTGTGTGTGTAAGCGAAGCTCCTCGTTGTGTCAGCACGACTCCCATGAGCCTCTTCTCTCTCTGTGCCGCGGCTCAGGGAGTCACCCTCCTTTGCCAGGTACACAACAGGAGCACGGCTCATCTGTGAGCCACACGGAGCCGAACTTTTTCAGGGGGAAGAAAGGAAAGACGGAAGATTAAAAACAGCCCTGTGATGTGGAGAGCCGAGGAGCCTCCTGAGAATTGCTGGCATAATAATTTAAATGATCAAATGATCCAGAGGAGACTTGTTAGCGCAGAAACAGCCTCCTAGTTGGCCCCATGGGCCCCTCGCTGAGACACATGCATTGCAAAACAGCTTCTCTGTTGTGCTAAAGAATCTCACCTTTTTTATATATATATGCTGTTTTTTGGGGTGACTTTTTATCCTCTTCTACTTTGTTGGATTTGTCTAGATAAGTATTTGGGAGCGAGTTAAGCAGCTGAGGTTGGCGGTTTGTAACAATACGAGCTGATGATACATCCTAATTCAGTCTGATGTGGGAAATGAAATGTGTTTCTAATAGGAATGAGATTTAACCGCTTTAATTAAATAAGAAGTGATACAGTATGCGTTTCTGCTTTGTCTTTCCTGTGTGTGTGTGTGTGTGTGTGTGTGTGTGTGTGCGTGCGTGGGTGTGTGTGTGCGGGTGTGTATGTGTGTGTGTAGATCCGACTCCATTGCTAGAAGCCACACATTCACTAGAAGAGCGTCTGGCAGAACTTAAGCAATCGTCCCCTGATGGTGATGCTCTGATGTCAGAGATCTCTGCCCACCTCAGAAGATCTCTTGACTGCCTGGACAAAGCAGGTCAGGATAACACACACACACACATTGTTTCATCATATAAGGCTATCCCGCTAATGATACTTTGTATCCCGTAACCTTAAAACTCACCCTAAACCTGATGCTCACGTGTGCATGACATTAGATTCAAAGAAATACAGGATTTGGCTGAATTATGAGGCTTTTTGTCTAGTGAGGACCAGAAAAATGAAAAAAGGTTGGCTGTCATTATATTTCTACATTTTATGTTAGTGAGGACATTTGGCCCTTGCAAATATAGCTAAGGCTGTACACACAAACACACATTTACATATACACACTAACATACACAAACACATTTAGTAGTTAGTAAAGACTATTAGCAGTTTTATAAATATTACTGCAAAGTGAAAATTGACTCGTTGACCACTTTTTAAATAATTGTGTTTAGGTCACACTGAGGAGGGGTCTGTTACCATAGAGACGGGGGAGGCATCAACACATCAGCCTCATATGATGACTCCAAACAGCACACAGAGCAGTCAGAGTGAAGACACCTCACTCAAAAGCCACCAGGAGCATGAAGGGTACGTGACCTCAGAAGAAGATTGATAACAGTCTTACACACCACACCATTGATGTTGAGTCAGTAATATGACATCCGTATGATAACAGCATCTGTCAACACTCATCTCAGTGTGAATGCATTAATCCTGTTATACAAATGAAACTTTCCTGCACTACAAACAAAGATATTTTTGTCACTGTCTTCACATTCATGTTTATACAGAAATACAGTATTTCATATTTGAGTTTCATTAAGAATTAAACTGTGCCGTACAAAGTGTACAAATAAACAGTTTTATTTACGGATAAATTACAGAATGAAACAATTCCAATGTCATATTTGAAAACAGTTAATTTCATGAGTCACCAGGTTAACT
>JAZGTK010016906.1:0-12509 GCA_036877625.1 Ambastaia sidthimunki
GTGTGTGTGAGAACATATGCATGTGTGTGGTTCTGTACTGATTTCCCAATACACTTTCTCCCTCATTCCCTCTCCATGCCTCGTTAGGACACTGCTGTCTGGAGTCTCCTCCAAGCCTTGTGCTGCTCTGACAATCTTTTGATTTATTGGACTGTCTGTTGCTTGGGTTTCATCACTGTCTTTCAATTGACGTTACCCAAGCAGGCTTGTTTCGGGAAAGCACTCGCTCTGATCTTTCGGTTTGACTTTCTTCATGTCTTTACGCTCTGCTTCTCTTACTGAGGTTAAGAAGCAACAATATTGGGAAGACAGTCAAACATCTTTTGTTTTTGAGCAGTTTATGCTACAAGACCAACCGAACATTACACACATGAACATTTCATTTAAAAGTAAATAACAAAAATTCCATGCTGGTCAAAGCTGGTTTAGACTAGTTAGTACAAGCCTTGCAGATATAACAGCACAGCCATGTTGTTCACCAACATAAATTCTGATTAAGCAGCATGGTTTTTCATATTGGTCAACAAAGGGAGACTTGCTTTGTTGCAAATAACATTGAGACCACAAATGCTGAAAAGATTCATTCAATTGGATGATTGATTTTTAAATACAGCTGCTAGTAATAGGCTGGAATAGCTAAACCTGACTATTTAGAAGGGGTGAAGTGGGTGGGGGCGGAGTTTAAGTGTTTAGAAGTAAAATATACAACCATCCATCCATACGCCCACACCCAGCTTAAATGCCACATGTTTGGAAAAATATTGCATTTCTGAAAATGTTTAGTGCCTTTTCAAACAGGGCTGGTTCATCAGGTCTCTGGAGGGTTCAGTATTCACCAAGGTGTTTTCTCACATTTCCTCAAAGTGAGAGGTAAACGGATTTTACACTTCCGTATGGAATAGACAACCCCCCACCCGCAGTACTGGCATCCCAAAACATCCTTGGCTGTTATGTTGAGCTCATTTGATCACTGCAGAAGATTATCATCTTTTCATTTCCTGCGCAAATGCAATTCTTGTAAGCTGGCAACTTGTGATTGCCACAACATAAAGTAAAAGGTCAGCAGTGAACTGGTTAAGAGAGATAGATGAGAATATTTCAGTAGAGGAATATTTAAATATTTACATGTAACTCATATTTTGCATGTCTGTGTCTCTGTGCAGCACAGAGCTGGGTGCAAATGTTTAGACCAGCTTGAGAAATCCGGTTATCGTGAGGGCAACATACTCAATAAATCGCTACTTATTGATCAGAACAGAAGCCGTTTGTCTGTGGTTATCACAAGCAGGCCAGCTCATTGATTTGTGTTGACTCTCAAATAAAACGTGTACTACAAATATGCTGTGAACTTGACATTAATAACAGTTTTGCTATAAGAGATCAGGTTAAAATGTATCTGCAAGACACGATAACGTTCAGGCAAATGTTGAAAATGTGTGATCACAGACAGGCAATGCTACAGCCTCACAATTCTCTTTCAGTCAATAAACCCACAGCCAACATTTTCTAATGGAATCTTAAAGGAGTTTTGCAGGTTCAATGCAAGTTACCTCTGTTGACAGTATTTGTGGCATAATGTTGATTACCACAGAAAATAGTTTTGACTTATACAGTATCGCAGTTACAAAAGAAGTAAACCAGGCCAGTTCCAGAGGGTTTAAATAAGTTGTGAAGATTGTATTTATGTTAAACTTACGTGTATTATACTTACATGAATTATTCAGTTAAAGTCTGATTATTATTTTAGCTGTAAAGTTGTCAAAATCCTCCCTTTTGAGGTGTGAACTTCTGGTGATGTGATACTGAAGTAATTATCTTGGGAAGTTTCCTTGTGAAGAGTGAACGGCAGTGATTCTCAACATCCCCCACTGTCAAATTCTTAGAGTTTTAGACAGACCATGATTTTTCTCTTGTGCTTCTGCTAAAATGATTTTACTTCATCAAATTTAACAGAAACTACAGCTGCCAACACATTATTAATGATTCATTATTTTTAATGTCAAGAGTTTTGTATTGTTAACCAGTTTAAGGAAACTATGTTACACAATAAATACTATAAATATGTTACACAACGTTTGTCCTGATGCTGCTAAAAAGTTACCATGGACTTTTTTGTAACAAACTCAGTGTGACAGCTCACCAGAACATGTTGCTAATTTTAGTCTAGAGTGAGAAATATGATGTATGTAAGATGGTGATTTTGCATTATAATTATTTTTGTATCACACTAGAAATTTGATTTGGTTATAACATTAACCTTTCTAGTCCTATCTTTATTTACCAGCTTTTTTTTGTCCTCATGAAAATAAAAATTAAAGCACTACAAAACAAAGTAGTTCTATCACACTTCACTTAAAATGATGTGTATGTTCATGTTTACTTCCTGATTTCATATACTTTTTTACATTTAATTTTTGCCTTTTTATAGTGATTGAAAAAACGATTATTTTCCATGATAATTAAGCAACAAATGATACATCTTAACTTGTATTGAACCCAGGAACATTCCTTTAGGGTCAAATAGACAAACTCCTGTAATTGCAAAATGATGTCTTGTTAAACTTAAACAAGCACATAAAACAGAGGGTTGGGGGACATGGACGCTGGTAATGAGATTAGCATCCTCTTCATGTTTGATGCAACTCAATCAATCAGAACTCCAAGGTTTATGGTTCTATTACAGTCCATGGCATCAAGAGAGAAGAGCTGGGGTCTCATTCCTGTCTATCTAGCCTCAGACACTGTGATGAAATGGTCTGGAGGACATCAGATAACACACGAGGACAGAAAGAAAAATCACACTGTACAAGCTCCTGTTTAATCCTCTAATATGACCATGAAAAAGCCAGACAGAGAAATGAATCTAGGCTCCATTTACACCAGATGTTAAGATCCATTTTGGGTGATGCAATCACAATTATCACAGTTATAAATATTAGTGTAAACCAAGTCCAAAATGTTTTGTGAGATGATTATTTAAAGCAGATTTGAAAACAGTCAAATCCACATCACATTTGTGGTGTAAACACTAATCTGATGTGATGTAAGCCAATTAACTATGAAGGGCCTCCCACTCATCTGTCAATTGACCACTGTGCTAAAACAAGGGCTTTAAATGTATGCATGTTGCTTTAAAAGAGAAGTGCCTGAATACTCTGCATGCACTTTAGTGAACTCCTTTAGTATGTCTGATTTCAACATGATGTGACAGATCTGAAGTTTGTTCAAAGATCAATAAATACAGGTTTGTGCTTATATTAAAACTCAAGTACATTTGGGGAACAAGTGTGTGCTGAGTCATATTTTCTTGCTTTTATTAGATTTTTTGGCACATTATCTGAGTGATGTAGTCACAAAATCAGAGGGCCTTCCCTTTAAATCTGACCACAAGTGGTCAAAAGAAATAGATTTGAAACACGTTACTACCAGGTGTAAATAGCAACCTGTCTCAGGTGACCAATTGCGATTGGATCACCAAAGACGAATCTTCAGAGCTTCAGTGAAGGTGAGAAGTACATGTGGGACCTACTTTTACTTCTTCTAAAAGCAGGAGTTATTCTAAATTCTAAATGCCATACATATGACAGAAGGGATTTTGAGACTTTCCACCTCGAAGCAATACGTTTGGCATGACATTTCAGAAAGTAGCTGCTTAACAGCAAGAGAAAAATCCATTTATAGCTTTTCCATTCCAGAACTTTCCATAATATACATGTTAATGTTATGGTAAGTATATGCGCAAAAGAACACCCAAACCAATGCACCACCTTGTGAATAATGGCACACAGTCTGCAAAGGTGTACCTTAATCTAGTGGGAATGGTGAGCTAAGTGACTTTGTCCCCGTGGTTCCAAACACGCAGAGCTGTTTCCTGGGTAGTTCATTCACAGCTGCTGAAAAGATGATGAGCTCACAGTATGAGCTAAACAGCAGACTCACTTCAGCTGCCATCATTCGAATTACATCATAAATCACTCATAAGTGGGGAACAAAAACGTTCCAGTGTTTCAAGCATACAACACCGATGTTAGACTCCAGTTATGCAGCTCAAATGAGATTTTTTCACCTTGCAGAAGTCATTTTATGAGCAAGATAATGTTCACTAAGTCAGTGTGAGACTAACAACAGTGTTTACTAACAGGTGTGACTTTCAAATTGTCCTGTTCATGTATTTAGGGAGTCACTTCGGTTGTCACTGTTGTTTATAACCAAACTGTATGTGAATACGACCGTATTTAGTACTCTGGGACCGTGTCCTACTGCCGTATGAATCCAAACCTAAAATATTCCAAGCACAGTCTATTTACCGGATGGCGAGAAACAGATGAGAAGTTCTGTGTAAGCAGCTTAAAAGGAAAACTGAGAAGTCAGTGGTCTGTTGAGCTCATCATAAACTTGGTCAGTTTTCCCAACCTCTCAAGGCCCAGAGTGCCAAAGAACAGCTAGAGAGTTTAAGAGGCTTACCTCCTCCTCGAACCTCACACACACATACATCTAGATGCATGATTGCGTACACTTCACACCAGCATACAAATGTGTGATTTACATCCCCCATTTATCAGTTTGAATTTTAAGGACAAAGTGATTATAACCACTAAAGCACAACCCGGAGAAGAAGTGCCAATTGAGAGGAAAAACTAATTAGCAGCTGTGTGCAGGTAAACAGGATTGAGAGTCTATATGACTCACTCTCCTTCTAGGAAACACACAGTTCCGATGCAATTACTGACGGACGAGTCTGCACGAATCCGGCGGCTTTACGAGATTAATGACGATTAGGGGGTTAACTTATTCGCCCCCTTCTCAAAACCCTATTTGCATCTCAGAGTCCCTACAAAGAACTCGTATATAAATCACTTTACCACTGTAAGCTAATCAATGAGCGCTAACCTTAAAAGGCATTAGCAATTCACAGAATTGTGTGTATGTGGACGGTATTATTAAACCTCCATTTTTCACACACAGTTCCGTTTTGCTCCCAGCAGGCTACACAAAGAAACGTCTTGGCTTTTGTCTGTATTTAGTTAATGTCTCAATATATTCGCATTTGTCTTAATCTGTTCCCGTGTTTATGAAGAATGACTTCAGTTATAGGCAAATCCCTAAATGCCTTAACTTCCAAAGAGGAGAAATCACCATTGGAATTAAACTAATGATGAGTGGTGGGAAAATATCGGAGGAGAGAGAAAACAGCAATAAGGTAAAGCATATTATGCAAAGAACATGGAGTTATTTGATGAAAAAGAGCTCTTGTATGCTAATCTGCTTTGGATTGCTGTGCTTGTATCCGAGTTCTGTAACCACAGGGACGTTTTAAACACTCTCAGACGTTCTACTCTGTTTCCATCTGTTGCTATAGAGACAAACACTTGGAAATGGCTTTACAAGAAACCTCTGTGAACTCAGTGTATACCCTACAATGAAACCAAGGAAGGTGTATATTCTTTGAGCTTTATACAAGGGATTGTGCTCTGAAAGTGTGGTCATTGACCTTGTGTGATGAAAGCCCACTTCTCCAGCAGCCGGAGTGCAAAATGACATGCTTTAAAAACCAGCACTGCCCAGGCATTTCAGCTAGACGCTACGACCTCACAGGCAGAACATACCAAATGTATCTTAATTAAAGGCGAGAAAACAAGGCCTTTTTTTCCACAGTAATAGATCTACTTAAAGGACAACTAAAATGACCTTTTCTAGATTCACACTCACACTTCTGTTGCTGCTATGCG
Organism: Ambastaia sidthimunki; assembly: GCA_036877625.1. NCBI lineage: Eukaryota > Metazoa > Chordata > Actinopteri > Cypriniformes > Botiidae > Ambastaia > Ambastaia sidthimunki. Next base: position 5,730 of record JAZGTK010016906.1, read on the forward strand.
TAGCAACACAAAAATAAATTATGCATTAAGCCGTCATTACTTTTATGCAATTTTGCGATACCTCTCGCGTTTGTGTAGCACGTTAAAGTAGAACAGTCATCGCTGGAGGATCTCTGCAAACAAATTATGCAAAGTTGAAATGCCACGGGAAGCCTTAACCTACGTTTACCCCAAGGCTCTGAGCTGCAGACTGCATACTGAGCAAAAAACAAGCAAACAACTACAATAAAATAGACATTTTCAGGCACTTCTTTGTGTATGAATGCACACACACAAATGAGTGGATGTCAACCTCTACAAAAGTGAACTAAGAAATAAAAGCTCTGCCTTGCCTCTCAGCGTTCAACTGAAGATAGGTGGCAATACAAAAGCTTTAAATGAATTGCCTTTGACACTTTAATTGTGTTTATTATAGTATTTCCTTTTAGGGTGAACATTATGACAAAAATGACTTATAATTGTTCCTTATATTATAATCTACCTTGTACATTATATGGAGATAGTGACATTAAGTTGTTACTTTTTTTCTATAGGGTTATAAATCTGATACTTGTATGTCACTTTAATGCCAAACAACTACTCCCCAAGTTTTATTAAATTCAACAAGTTAAGTGCAATATAAAAAGCAATCCTTTTACCTTTACATTATTTAACAGTAAATGGAGGGTTGTTTGTGGCCCTGGATTAAGCATAATTCCTATCAAATACAAACGGCTACAGTCCCAAAGTCTCAAAGCTTAAAAGTACATCATGATAAATGAGCAGCAATACATGTCTATAATACCCCATGATGTTTTCCTGTGATATTCATTCTCAATGAATTTGTAATTTTAATTGTATCATCATCATAATTACAGTTTATACATATTATGATAGTTATCATCGGTAAGTGTCATAAAATATTTTCAATGTAATTGTGTAGGTGAAAATTCTGTGTATTTTTTTTCAGTCTGTGCACCTAATATTCTTTCTAAACAAAGTAATTGGTAATTTCAGAGTAATTCAGTAATGTAAAAGCTAGGCTTTATTGGTCCATATCTCCTTCAATTAGGGAAAATCTTAGCAAATACTCCGCATAAGAGCACTTTGAATTTAGATCTTAATTCTCCATGGCAACGTCTACCTCATATTCTCACGACTTACAGAGCTATAAAGAGAAACCAATAAAGCCTCCACACTTGTCTTTGTTATTTTTTCTGTTCCCTTTTTTATTTCTTAATGGTTCATTGATGCCTCTCAGCAGATTTAGCACAAGGGCAGGACGTTCACAGAAAGTTCACCACCAACATATTTAAAGGGAAACGTTTATATATAAAGTGTCCCAGATGGGATTTGAGCTGGTTTCTTTGAATAGTTCCACCTACAAAATACGCTGGAATGTATAGAGGAGGAGAGATGCAAGCGCTTTAAAACGATAAACGTTAAACATGAGTCATTACACCAGCCACCAACAAGGGCACTTCCACCATTCCACAGAATTATCATAGCTTTGTGAGTTCAGAAGACAATGTTGTTTGCCATACATCATTTGTGCCTCCTAAATTAGTTTTTTTTTTCCCTGTCAGACCATTTTCTACCTTTCTACTCACACATGCTCAACAGGGACAGATAAGAGCTAAATAGGCAGTTCCAATCAGAAGCATCTCGTCGTGCCTCACACGCTGTGACCCGGCCTGTGGAGATGCCATTGGCTTATCAGGGAAGAGAAAGCAGAAGTCTTTCTCATTCTCTTTTCCTCTGTCTCTCTCAATCTCTACCTGCCAGGGCCAGACAGAACACAGAGACGTGCAAGAGGTCGTGGTAGATAATGGACTGAACTCGCGTGTCAGCAAATGGGCTTCCATTTCACTTTTTGGTGCAGTTTGTTGGTGCTTGTCCACATTAATATGACAATGGCACGTGTACATAAGGAATGTAAAGAGTGACAGAAATAGAAGAATGGAGAGGTAGAGTGAGAGAAAGATGGAAAAGCAGGTAAAAAATAGGGCCCTCTATGGAATTGCCGGTTAACAGCGTGCTAAAGCACTGCTGAGTCTCTCTCCAAATCTTTCACAAATGACAGATTTGAAACTGCACAGTCTGATGGCACAATCCCCCTAATGGCTTCCAGGTCTGGCTTAGAGGGTGACTGTACTCTTCCAAGCAGGAAGACCAGAGAAGGGAATCTGAGCTCAAATCCCCTTTGGGCAAGACCACCATATGGGGAAAAGGTAAAGACTGACTTTGCATGGCCTCCAAAACAGTTATCCAGATCACTAAAGAACTTCTGCTTTTAATTTGCTTAGAAGTCTTGTGCATATAAAGAAAATGAATTGGAAGTTTTTTTGCTATTTGAGTGAAGTAGTTCTGCAATGAAGATAACTAAAGTTCTAATTAGAAATGATTTTAATTAACCTTTTTAAATGGAACGCTCAGTATCTTAGCCTCATGGTAGGAAGCATATACTAACAATTAAGAAAAGCAAAAGGATTGAACAAAAACTACATTTAACAAAGGAAAAACAAAAGAATTTACAAGACTTGACAATTTTTATCACAGTTTTTTTGCAAGTGGGGCTTTTTACATTACATTTTTGAAATGTCATTCATTTGAGCTTAGAGCAAAACCAATTAGGAGTTAGAAAATGACAATGTTGAACAGCTTATGATTCTCTGGAAAAAAATCTTGCCGCAGATGAAATGGATAATTACTCCCCAACCAATTAGTTAAACATAAGTGATAAACAAAAACCATAACACCAAATGCATTAGATCTATTCAATAATCAATTTCTTTATAACAACTTCAGATGAACAGGCCTAAAAACAATTACTAAACTAAAAACAGCCATCACATGAGGGATGCTCATGACTTTGGTCTTTAAGTTAAGTATCTGTATATGCTCTGCATACATTATTTGCAATTTCATGCTTTGTTACAACATCTAACTAATTATTTCTCAACTATTTTATGATAATTAAGTGGCCGGTCTATCAGTAAACCAATGGGGGGGTGTTGGATACTCTGCATCAATGCATCAATACTAATTCTCATCCTTTGGACAGGCAGCCATTGATTCTGTCACTTTTAATGCTCTGCAATTCTACCAGAATCTACCAGAGTCCAGAATCTCGACTTCTATTGAAATGGGTCTTAGAAATGCAGTTGGAAAACCAAAACTTCTCTCTTCGTGGTAAGGTTTGCAAAAGGCAATTGTGTTTGTGATGTATGAAATAAAAGCAATCTGCTTTGGATCACAGAGTTTGACCTGAATTTCATTCCCCAGCATGCTCAAGACGGTTCTTTTCCAAACTCAGCTCAACTTCAAACTGTCAAAATACACCAGCACTGGAAGAGGTGGAGAATGTGTTGTATTATTTCTAAATCCGTATCCAGGAGAGAGCAGATGATCCACATTTTAGCAGGAAATGCCCAATGTGTTTAAAATGCAAGACATTAAGACACAAATAGGGCAGAACCATAAACATGATGAACATTGAAATGTCAACTTAATCTCTTTGAGCTTCAGTTCTCTAAACAAATAGTCAGCCCTCAAAAGGAATTTATCTTGAATTTGCGTATGATGTTAGAGGAGGAGGTTTATTTTTTATGAGATGAAACCGTGGGAGCAGACAACCTCAATGAAATGGAAAGGAGCCCAAACTGCATCTGGAGGATTGAGCACAAACTGTGAGTTCTTGTGGAACTGTCAATCCTGTTCGAGGCTTCATTCTAGAATGAAAGTCTTAGAAACTTAGACAAATGTTTAATCCTGTTATTATGGTTTGAGGTGACTATACTGTAGGTGTCATTTATGCTGAAAACATGCCCCCACCGCTTTGGCCGAAGACGATTTTGTGCCCACCGCTTCATGAAATACCGCACAGCAGGGATGCATCAGATGCAGAGAATGTGTCTCCCTTTCCTGCACAGGAGTTTATTTGTGTGTGTTACAATAAATGCGAAACAGTGCTGGAATTTGTTACTTTTAATGTTGCTTGGTGTTCGTTGCTGTTATCAATCTCTGTTGTTCAATCTACCACTGAAAAACACCAAATATCTGAAAACCATCAAAATTAGAAAAAAGTTATACAACCAGGATCCTTAAAGTAAAGCATTAGTGTTTGACCTCTGAATTATTCTTTCTGCTGTACATACTGTGCTTCAAGTGCTGATCCAATGTATTTATCCACTGACCTGCAAAATCTCAGAACTGACAGTGAAGGTCATAAAAATAAAGCTATCAAATTAAATAACACAAGTGCTTTAAAGTAGTTGAATATGTCATTAAGAATGACTGCTCGCTTAAATTACTGGCAAATTAACAGAAACTCAACCTCAAAAAATAGAAAAACTTTGAAAGCAAAGCGAGGCCCATGTCTGCGCCTTTCCACTGCATTGTTCTTGATATCTTTTCAATCATGTGGTTGAACTGAAAAAACACCAACTGTTAATATGCTTAAAATATGAAGCACGCATACAAAAATCCTGACAAATTTGTTCTTATTTCTCACCCACTGACAAAGTGGCAAATCAGAGAACCTTTCAACCATTTTTTAAAACATGTCTAACAACTCGAACGCATAATTGCTTCAGATCCCTTGTCATCTATTTAAGAAGCATAGGTGCGTCTTGGACAAAAGTGAAACGCATTATTAGACAGGCGGGCAGGAGGCGGAGGCTGCGTGACTGAGGGCTTGGCATCCCGTTCACGCTTGCGATGAACGAGTTTCTCTCTTCAATCAAGGGAACAATAAATTTGAACAAGGCTGACCACCCTGACAGGCTGACAGACAACCAGCAACATGTAATTGGTGGCAGAGGTCTTTTATTCAGAGTGAGCAGGTATAAATCACTCTCTCGCAATAAAAGAAAAGGCTTTGGGTGGATTTTAGGTGAAAAATGCATCTAAGGCAGAATCCAACAGACACCCACAGCTTTTATACTCACACCTTTAAAATGGCCATTGAGAGAAGACTGCACTTCATGCCACTGAGAGGCATCTGAAAGCACCAGAGCTATGAACACTCCATAGATTATTGTCCTGGCCATTTCACCACATACCTGCTATTCACTCCAACCTCTCTGCAGCTATTGACGGGTGGAGTAAAGAGAAAGATGGATTGATAAGTGGACAAAGATGGACAAAGAGTGGAGGGAACTTATGATAACTTTTTTTCACCCCCTTTTACCTGAAGAGCAGGTTACAGCGTTCAAGCTCAAGTGGGGGAATTGAAGACCCCTGACATCAGCAAACACAGATATGGCTAAAGTGCAACGATTGCTGACTCAGGACCAGTGAGTGACATCTCTTAAGTGCACTGAGGGGAAGGCAGGCATGCTTTTAAAGGCATCACCACTATGGAGGACAGAACAGGACACGACTCGTACCAAAGCTCTGAGTGTGACTGTGAGTTGTTTGAGAGGTTCTGTGACGCATCTCCAGGGGCCTTGTTGCATTGTGACGCACCTGGTCCATATTTAGCAAAGCTATTGACGCAGCATTGAGGGATAAGAGCTATCCATCTTTCTAGAGGTCATACTGAAAACGAACGAGTCTGATATGCTTCCGATGCTCAATTAAATGTCTTTACCATAAATTTTAGCTTTTAACGTAGTTCTATGACTGTCCAAAATTTTGGACACTCATAGTCCAAAACACCTGCAGGGTGACCACCCCTCTAATATAGAACAAATACAGCTTTAACTCTAGTCCTTGTACTTGTAAACATAGCTTTCTGGACTACATTTAATGTTAGCTTTTTAGAGGAACTTCTGAAGTTGGATAAAGTACTGCTAAATAAAAAAAAATGCAAATGTAACAAATAGGAGAAAAGACATACAAGATGATGTGCGAGAGACTAGCAGTTCTGTCTATCTGATGTGTAACAAATATTTTCTTATTTAGGAATCCCCTCCTAAATGTTATGATTGTACTAATAAAATCAGCTTGAGTTTGATAGGAAGAATAAGTAGTCCATAACCTGTTTAGCCCAGCCACTGATTCCAAACACTACCATTTATATTTGGCAAAACACTGCCACAAAAAAAAAAAAACATGCACCTGGTTTAACACATTCTTTATAATTGCTTACCTTAGGTTCTGATGAAGTTATAAGTTCCTAATACAAGTTATACAGTTATTAAACTGCGGGGTAGAAAGTTCTCTGCTGTGGTAACAGTGAGCACTCACGATGACAACATCATTTAGTGTAAACAGAATATTGAGCAATATTCTGATGCAAGTCCCACATAACTACAGTGAGCTGAAACATTCAGCCTGTCAACGATTATCAGCAATCCTACCTACTGTTTTTTAGCGTAATTACCAGATGGTGGGGCTAATTAATTCTCATCCCTTGAGAGGAACATTATGTTTTTACAATCTTATAAAACCAATGTAAAATCATGGGATGTCGAAGTGAGCAGGAGATTTCTTCCTCTGAATATAAAATAAAATACCCTGAGAGCTTATCTCAGTCCCCTGAGCACTGGCCAGTTCTAATGTTTTTACAAAAACATTATTGTGTTCAGAAATTAAAGTCTGCATTGTGTACATTGTGAAAACTTTAAATCAATATGCAAGACCAAATACAGCTGTATAAAAGTACAACAGCACGGCTGCCTGTCACCTGCTTAATGAACTGCAGGCCTTAAAATCTAAGTAGGTATGCAGTGACTTTTCTTCAAAGCTCTTGACAGTACACTTATTACAGAAACAGTCAGAATGCTTACATGGAGACCAAAATGCTGCCAATTATGAGAAAGCTGCGCGTTACATGAAATCTGTGTTTTTTGTTGA
>JAZGTK010016907.1:0-12509 GCA_036877625.1 Ambastaia sidthimunki
GTGACCATTCTGTATTTTAAAAATCATCACATTGGTCAATCTACACATCAGACTATTGATTTCATTCATTATTATACTTTTTAAGTGAATTTCACAATACTAGAAAGAAATTCAGTGTGGATATCTTGAAATAACAATCTAACTAGTAAAACTTTTTTAATAGATATCTGAATCGTGTACTCAAACCACCCCTTTGCTAAGCCCCGCCTATTCTAACCATATGGTCTTCGAGGAGCGCGCCAAAAAAGTCCCAGAACTGCCTGACCTGGTTTTCAGGTAATCAAGTTACTGTAAAAGTAACTGGGTATGTTATTAACTGCATTCTTTGGCAAGTTTTGCGTTGTCGATGAATCGTTTTCTAAGGTAATATAGCAATATAGCGCTATCGCTGACAACTATATCTCATTAGCCCCATAATCATTTACGTTTATGTTTTTCATTTTGTCGTAATGTTGGTATAAGATTTATAAATTGATATATCAGGCAGGTGTTATCTGGTGTAGGCTGTTTTTAGGTTTTAAATGTTTATCCATATTTTTACATATTGCTATTTACATATGGTCGGATTTACTCCAAGTAGTTATTAAATGTCAGTGGAAATGTCTTCAGAGTTTGTGTAGGAACATAAACGAGTCTTTTATGCAGCGTTTAAACCAGTTCTCTTGTTAAAACAGTCTTTTTTGGTTCCATCGCCATGTTCGAGTGTAATGTATAATTTTTTCTTATCTTTATTTATGAAAATGTGGCATTGCTGTGAACGAGGTATGTGCTGGTGTAGTGAATGAAATGAAGAATTCCACGTTGCAATGTACAGTATGCTATTTTGGTGAATTTTTAATGCTTTCCTTTTTGACAACATAACTATCATCAGCTTGAAACTTACACTGAGTGCTGTTTGTTATACAGGTTTTCAGAGGGGTTGCAAACTCTCGGTTTGCTGGAAGAGATGCAGAAATATCCTGCACTTTTTTATGACATGTTCGTCAATGAGCAGAGGCCCCTTCAGGCAAAGGACCTCTGCAGTCTTTTTTATGTGAACTTTTCCCCACAAGGCAGCAACAGAAGGGCAAAGGAAAACCAGACCATATGCCACTGGAGGGACTGGTTGATTGATGTTGAAGGTATGAAATGTTTTTTTTTTTTTTTAATGTTCAAAATTTATACAGTATAATGAGTGAATACTTTTTCCAAATTGTGTTTGTGCCTTGTCCTGAATCGCTACAATTACAGTAAATATTTATATTTATGAGCAGGACACATGCAGTTAAATTAATAGCTAGAATGCCAACGCTACTGTATGTAGCTTTTAATTCTCTTGTAATGCCGTGTCATTTGTATTTGTTTTATGCTATTGGTCCTCTAAAAACAAAGAGTGATTAAAAACAGTGATTTAGATTTGAAGAAAACAAGTGCTCACAATGAAAAATTACGACCTTATTTGTGGTTAATCTAACCATTATGCAGACAAGTACCTAGGATTGTATTTTTTTTGTAATCAGACAAAATATAGAAACCATGCAGCTAGATGTAGTCATAATTAGACAGGCTGACTAACTCTGTTTAGATAAAAATATTGCTGTCAAAGAACTGCACTGCACCACACATTTTATATTAGGTTAGAGTCTTTTGATGTTTGTGATTTTCTGTACATATATTTTGCAGAGGGAGAGACTGATGGAGTCACTCTTAAGACGATAATGGAGTTTGACACCGCTGGGTTTCCCCCATCGCCCAGAAATAATGTTCCTCCATCAAGATGGGAAAATCTTTCCAGAGGCCAATACTTGCCTCATTATACTACGACTCCCAATATACAGAGAATATGACATGTTCAAGACCTACATGAAAAAGGCAATCATGCAGAGCCCATATTTTGTTGCCTGAAATAGACTAAAAAAAAAATCTAGAACTGCATCCATAATGGATGGGGTTTAGTTGCATTGTGGCGAGTTTGTACCTTGTTGTCATTGTTAAAGGAGAGTTAGCCCAAATAAGAAAATTCTGTCACTGTTCACTCACTCCCAGATTAGTTTCTCTGTTCTGAATTTTCATTTTTGAAATGGAAAAAAAAAGAATGCTATTTTTTTCCTCTTTTAAAGGAATAGTTCAACAAATAAAAATGTTGTCAATGATTTATGACTTATAGAAGTCTCATGCTTTAAGCTTTAATATTAACTTTGTATACAAAGTATTATTAAGTACAGTTACAACCTTTTATTAATTTAAAGTTCTGTTTAAGAAGCACAAGGCTATGTTTAAGATGTGCAGCCACTCCAAAATAAAATGCATTGTTCTGCATTCTGCATGTTCATGTTTATTGTGGAATAAACAGTTACATTGCTCATTTTTGATTGTTTGTTCAGGTTCTCACTTGTACACCAGCTTTTCATAGAAAATCATTTTTTAATGTCAGCATCTACTGTAAGCATCTATTAATTCTTCAGAGCACTGTTGTAGTTAAAACTTTTACTTATTCAAATATTACAAAAGAATGACATTCTTAATAACACACTCTAATCTGCAACACTAGTTTGCCAAAACATTAGCAATTTCTGCACAACATACCAGAAACTTAATCTTCAAATCTGTAATACGTTCAATAGCATGGGAAACTGCTTGCATTTGCTGAGGGGTAAGGTTCATTTGAGGCTGTTCAAAAGTTACAGCTGGGATTTCTTCATTTTTAGCTGTGGGCAGAGACTCAATGCCATGTTGAGCCAGGAGTTCATTTAAATTTTCTGGCCTGTAGGGATCGTCTCCAAACACATTGTTGATGGCTGTGCTGTCAGTTCCTACACCTGACAGCATTCCCTCTGTCCATATCTGTGTTGGTGTTTTATTGTTTTCTGTCCGCAAAGCATGGTGATTCCATGCCTCTTTGAAGTGCTGCAGTCTAGCTTGGATTTTTGAAAGAAAAACTATGCTCAGTGAAACTTTGTGAAGCTGGGATCAAGAAGTTCAGAATCTTCAAGACTGTAGAACATGCTGTAGAATGACTTTTGCACATGTAAAAATACATCCCTCCACAAACGTTCTATCCTTTGATTGTGGACTGATTCCCCAGTGATGTGACTCCGGCGGTGTAGTCCTTGTAYAAGGTTCATAAARAAGGCCACTTGTAAGTTCTCACCACCGTGATCTGACCTTACCCTAGAGGGCAGACCATAAAGGCATGTTGCTTGAATAAACTGAGACAGCACAGTACTGGCACAGTTGTCGGTGTTGCAATTTAAGTATGTGATTAGCCGTGAACAGCCATCGATTGCATCATAATTCACAAATCCTCATCTAAAAGTAAAAAAAAAAAAAGTAAGTTAAGTATTATAGGCAGTACAGTGTGAAGAACAAAGAGGTGCTACAGGTCCCACTTTTCCACAGTTCCCAGGTTTCTGTTATGCAGAACGTCACAAAAGGCTCTTTAAAATTTAATTGTGAACTAATTAACCTTTACAACAGGGCCCACAAGTACTGTTTGGACAATTTTTTTTTTAACATTAATAAATGTCACTTGCATGCTATTTTGTCGAGAACAGCTGCCGCCACCGTTTAATAATCCCTGAAGTACTGCATATCTTTTCTCCGTGAAAACAAAAGCAGACTAAACTTGTTAGCGGTTAATTAGGAAGGTGGGGAGGAACTCTGAGCGGTGCTGAGGAAATGTAGTTTCACGTCACACAACAGCAGATTCGACTAGGAGCTACAATTCAGATATCTTAAAATATAATTGTGACTAGTCGAAACAGAATTAGAGATATCTCTAATTAACTTTGCGTATATATGACGCGTCTTTTAAAGATATCTACGACACCATTGCAGATATCTTAAATGGGGTTCTGACTAGTGAAAATATATTTACTGATATCTCAAATCCGATTTCTTACTAGTGCAATTATAATTGCAGATATCTCTAATTGTAATTCTGGCTAGTCGAATTATAATTATCACTCGTCAAAATACAATTGTTACTATCTTTAACAAAGTTTTAAATGCAAAAACGGCTTGCCATAAGATTAGCCTTTTCACTTTCTCTGCGTCACGTATGTAGCCTGCCAAAACTCAAACGCAATCGCAATTCATTTTGCATTTGACTTTCGGAGGCATTACACCGAAAGCTGTCAATCAGCGTCAGAGGTGGGACTATACTGTGGGGCGTGTTCTGTCCCGTACAAAAAGCCTGTCAGCCGCTTCACTCAGATTGGTACGGAGCCTCCGAGGGGACATTTAAAAAAAACCAGTAGGAAAAAAAAACGTACGTAGTTTTGCGAGATCTCGCATTACTTTTTGTTTTGATATACTGTAACTATAGGTGCTCCCCGCTTTTAAACTGCTTTTTTGTCTTGAGTTGCTGCTGCGTGCAACGTTAATGCGCTGGCAGGAAGCCCATAGGTTGTTTTAGACGTTTTAAAAGTTATTTATTGAAGTTCCTTTGGTTGCGGCGGCGTCTTTCTACGTAGTGTTCGCTTAAAATACTTAATTCAAATACACTTGGTTTAGCTCAGTTAAATAACTGCTCCAGTGGCGTAGGTGGTTAAGCCTATGTCTCCGTCTTAATTGACGCGGTTTCACTCGACTTCAAATCCGCCTTTTGCACGTATTATGTTATTATTGTATTCTGTTTTATAATGTAGTACAATACTAAGGTGCAGATAATTGCCACTATTTGCAATAAGTAGTGTAAACAGCAGAATCCTGCTATTTTAACAGTCTAAATACACTGTAAAAAATCAAACTTGGGAAATAGTTGCCTTAACTTGAATAACTAATTAAGAAAAAGACTTACTTTAGATGAAAGTTGTCTTAACTTGCAATCTTGTGTTATATGCCTGTTTTTTACCAACATTAGGAAAACTTGAGCTAGAAAGTCTGGATAAATACAATATGTAAGTTATTATTTATTAATCACTGGGCAAAGTTTAGGCAATTTTTTTTTAAATAAGACCACGCATGCTCTGTTGGATTCCAACGCTGGAGGCGATGCAACGGTTTTGGTAAGTTGACAAAAACAACATTTATCATGTTTAAGTGTAAGGCAGAGAACCCTAGTTGTGCCGACTGATACTTCTGTAATAACCTTTAATATCTCTGTATTTAGACCAAGACCGCTGTGTTTAAAAAGAACGCGTTTAACCGCTAGCGAACATAGCTTACGTTACCTTAAGGTAAAGGAAATCAATGTAGGGGCAGGTAAAATTTTGCTGCAAGGCACTAGAAATCGACGACGCTTGCTAATGATATAATACTTTTGCCATAGTCGCGTTAGTGAAAGTATGTTGTGTTTGCGTATCACTTTTGTGGTGTGTTTTATCTGATAAGCGTGAGCTTAGAATCAGGTGAACTTATCTGTTGTGTGATATTACTTGCTAACGATCTCCTAACAGGTGGTTACTAAGCAAGTGTGCTCGCCAGTTTGTAGGGTTCAGAACTTCGGTTAAAATTGTCCCTGTCAATTCAAATAACTAACCCGGACATACAGCGTGTTAAACGCCATCACGCCACAGATGCTGCCTCACCAACACACTTCTTATTTAACCGACGTCGTTTAGTAGATAAAATCTGCCATTGCCTGGGTAGTTTGGAAGCGCAGGCTTGGGGTAACAGTGTAGATGTGGTAATAAGACTAACTTACGGATGAGGTTAAATTAAAACAATAAAACACGGTGTAGTAGTCAAATATTTTAAGTATAAAACACGTTCGTCCAGCTATTTAAAGCATGTTTTTGTGGTGCGTTTCAGCAGGCGAACTTGCTTCAGCAGAATTGGCTGGCGAACATAATCACCACGTGTGCTGGCCAGTTTGTTTTTTGCTGCTGGGTTGCTAGCCACACTGATATTTCTTTGATGGAAGTCTTTGTTGCATTTGTGCTGTATGGCATTTATTAGTGGTAACAGGAGTTAGAAAAAAAAATCTTGTGGAAAAAAAAAGCAGTTTAGTTGTTCTTGTTTTACATTACTTGTAGCAGATGAGCACCAGAGCTGGCATGTCTGCCAGTGTTGGTATATGATGTTAGATATTAGTTGGAAGTTTCATACATCATATCCTTTTCATATATTTAGTAGCATTTTCTCCATCATCCATGTCTGTTGTCCTACTAACATTTCTGTCTATTTTACATTTCTCTCCAACTTAGTGAAGCAGCCTGATGCAGTGCAAGTTTTGTTCGTTTTCACACCACAACGCAGAGACTCTTCTGAGACACCACAGGATATACCACAGTCGGGAAGGAGCCCGCTGGCCCTGTTTTTTCAACGACTGCGTCTGCTCTTTTAAAACATCAGGTTCGTTAAGGTGTCATCTCTCCAAGTTCCATACACAATCACCTAAACATGTACAGAATTCAACATTTACATGTGAGCTGTGTGATTTCAAGGATGTTTGCAGTGAAAAGCAGGTTTTTAGTCATTTAGGATTATATTTAAGGAGTCGCCAGACAGTTAGATGCCCATTTGTAAATTGTGATTTCAAAAGCAATTTGGTATCTACTTTCAGTAGTCATAGAAGTAGGTGTCATAAACACCACACTGTGAAAGATTTGAGGACTTCAGTTGTGACTGGTTTTGTGGAGGCAGAAACTGGTCTTGTAGACTGGGAGCCAGATGGAGAAATAGCTTGCGATGACCAGATTCCCTCTACATCAGCAGTTAGTTGTGATGACAGAGTAGATGCACCTACTTTACAGCATAAACTCGCTTCGCTTTTTCTTTGTATGCAGACAGTTTTGCATATATTTTTAAGACATACTACACAGACAATTCTTGAGAAGTTGAATGACATTGTTCATTTGTCAAGATTGCATGCACATCAAAATGTGAAGAAGGTACTTTTGACACACAACCTCGAAGTTGATGACACTGTAGTTCAGGAACTGACAGAAGCCGTTCTTGGAGCCAACCCCTTGTATGAGAGTACTAAAGCAAAGGGAGCTCTTGCCACTGATTACCGCAGGAACAGTTACTATGACAAAAAAACTTTCCAGTAGTACAACCAGTAGAGTATCTTTATGAAAGAGTGACAAAGAAGTCCTTTGTATATGTTCCAGTTTTACAAATGCTCGAGTGCCTACTTTGTTGCCAGGATGTTGTTCGAAACATTAATTTCACTGGAGAGACACTGACTGGTTGTATTCAGTCTTTCAGAGATGGACAATACTTCCAATCTAATAAACTGTTTGGAGAAGAGGAGTCTAGCTTTGTTTTAGCCCTTTACATTGATGATTTAGAAATTTGCAATCCATTGGGTACTTCAAGAAAAAAAACACAAAAATCACTGCAGTATATTGGGTACCACTGAACTTACCAGCAAAGTTTCGTTCATCTTTGTCAACTATTCAGTTGGCTGCTCTTGGCAAAACTGATGATGTGAAGCAGTTTGGATTTGACCGATTCCTTGCCCCATTGTTGAGAGACATTTTGGTCTTGGAAAAGCAAGGACTATATGTTGAGGCAAAACGTCACAATGTAAAAGGAACCATTTTTTGTGTTTGTGCCGATAATTTGGCAGCACATGGATTGGCTGGCTTTCAAGAGTTTTTCTGTTGCCCATTTCTGCAGATTCTGTCTGATCAGTCGAGACACTCTGGAAGAAGCTCCTTGTGATTTTGTGCTGAGGACTCCTGAGCAGCACGATTTACTGGTGCGAACGCTTCCAGGCAACAACGCCATTTGTGGTGTTAAAGGTGAATGTGCTTTAAGCAAACATTTGACCTGGTCAAATGTTTGAAAACTGGTCTTTGCTAAGGTTATTGCCTCTTATGATAGGTGATTGTGTGCCAGAAAATAAGCCAGTGTGGGAAATTCTCATGGATCTCAAAGATATTACTAAAATTGTCGTTAGCACAAAATTCTCAAGAGAGCTCACTGAATTATTTGGAAACCAAAATAGCAGACCATCGTAGCTTGCTACTTGGGACTTTTTCTGAGCTGCGTTTACGGCCCAAACATCATTATTTGGATCACTATGCACATCTTATTAGGTGTTTTGGTCCCTTGGTTGAATTATGGACAATGCGTTTTGAGGCAAAACACAGTTTTTTCAAAAAAGTTGTCCATGATACCCAAAATTTCAAGAACGTTCTAGTCACCCTGGCATCCAAACACCAGTTAATGGTTGCATATCACCTTGATTCACATCTATTTAGCAACCGTATCCATGTTGAGAGTGTGAAAGTTGTCCTGGCCGCATTTTTAGATGCATCATGGAAAGGGGCTTTAGAGAGAAGGTTTTCCCACCTTAAGTCTGTGTCTTTGTCATCCGATGTTCAAGTGGATGGAATTAGATACAGAGAGGGCATGATCATTTCCGCAGGGCAGTGTGGTGGCCTACCAGAATTCTATAGAATACATAGAATTCTTGTTGCAGAAGACCTAGGATTCCTTTGCATAAAACTCCCATCTTGGTATATAGAACATCTTAGATCATATGAGTTGGATGAGACAAGTTATGCTGAGACTGACATCTTGACATTTGATGACTTAAATTATGTTTATCCTTTGATAGCCTATTTTGTCAGGGGAAAGCTTCTAGTGACACCAAAGAAATTTCTATTGCACTGAGTTGGTCTGTGATCACTGATATGATGTAATGCATTTGTGATTCATGAGCATTGAAACTGGTGTTTCCTTTGGGTACTTCCTCTAGGTCAGTTCAGTACTGTAAAGATCCATTGAGCCCTTACTTACAAATATTCTGGTATTTGTTGCCATGCTTGCTTAGTGCTCTCTATTGTTTTCAGTATGTTAAGAATTTGTCATTTAAATAACCTGTATAATTCTTTTTGTGTTCTGCTGAATTTTAGAAAATGTTGCTTCGTGTCATGATATCTCCAAACAACATCAAAAAAATAAGTATGCCAGATCTCCCCAGCTCATTGCAAAGATTAAAAGAAATTCTGCAAGATCGACTACAGCTGAAAGAGGGATTCATTCTTCAATATGAGGACCCAGAGTTTGGAAATTAACTTAACAGATATTTCAGAGCTTCCACCTGAGAAAGCTACCCTGAAAGTGATGAGGCATGCCCTGACCCCGATGGATCAGATGTGTCGCTGTCCTCACTGGATACAGCATCACCTCCAAGTTCATGTGACTGTCCTGGTACATCTAGGCGGTGTTTTGCATGGCCATCTCCTTTTCCAATACCAACCTTCTCCTATGATGTTGAATTGCGCCTCCAAAAAGGAAATGATGTCTACAAGGAGAAGAGCACTCTGTTCGACATCACTAGAGACATGAAATGTGAAATACTAGATAAAATTGCACAAGCTGTGTTTGAGATTACTGCATATCCAGACAGATCAGAAATAGATTCAGTAGCAATGGCTCTTGTCAATAAAAGATTAAATAAATCTACCACTGTACTCTAAATTACTTTTATGGTTATTTTTGATTGCCAAAGGTACATGTTGACAAGTAATAGAATGACCACAACATAAATCAATGTCTTTGTGAAAAAGAAATGGAAATTCTTAATGAATAAGTTACTTTTTTGTTGTTGTTGTTTTAATGCTTTTTTCAGACATCAGACATTTCCATGCACAGAAAGACCGTGGCACTCAGAGGGCTTCCTTTGTTTCTGAGAGACTATGGAGCAGAGAAGATTCTGAGAACATGCTTGGTAAGTACACTAAAGGGACACAACTTTATTAGCTACACATTGTTTTGTGCTCTTAAATGTAAGAAATCATTTTTGCTTGTTTTGGTGCTCAACAGAACACTCATTCAGAAGAAAGCTACACAAAAGGTGTGAAGATGGCCATCCTGACTGTGGTTGAAGATGACGTAGGGGCCTCTGATTCCTCTCTACACATTGAAGATTATGCCATCATACTAGAGGAGATTGTGGTAATGCACAACATATGTGATTTGCCAAATGCATTTGCACTTTTTTTTGGCCTCTTGTATGTTCTCAATTTTCAGTACCCTAAAGAGTTGAAATATACATGTGAGGTGATTCAGAAAGTTTTTTTAGAACTTGGTGATGACTGCTCGGCAAGAGTTCAGTCTTTTAAAAATAAACTCTTGCGGTAAACGGCATGCTCACTGCCTAATGGTAAAGTTTTGCAGAACTATCTCAAGGTTTAAAAATGTGTTGACATGTTTTCTGTTCATTTGTTTTAATTATGTTCATTTGTTGCTGCTGAAAAGCATTACCTGTTTGACATTCAAATGTAACATTTGCTGTGGGTGTTAAAAACCAATAGAATCCTTAAGCGAAATTTGTTTTCTTTGAATTGTTTTACTACATCTGCAAGAAATCAAAAAAAGATCATTTTTGCTGTATACGCAGTAGTTATTCATTTAATATTTTCTATGGATGTTACAAACCAGCAGAACATTCCAAGTGCTGTTTGTGGTACTTTGACTATTTTGTGTTTTTCAAATGGTTTATCTGAATGACTTTTTTTTTTTTTACTACATTTGAAAGAAACTTGGGAGTTTGAAAATGTTTATATCTGTTGTGCAGTCAATATCTTTTCATTTAACATTTGTTACAAACCTGCAGAGAACCTTTAAGTGCTATTTGTGGTACTTTTGACTGGTCTGTCTGAATGACCCCTGATTTTTTTTTTCTTTTAATTGTTCCTTTTTGACTACATACATGGGTGCATAATACAAAATATGCACGTTTTTTTTTCACTAAAAATATTGAAGCTGAAAACTTTTAATGTTTTGTGAATAAAACCCAAATTCTTTGGACAAAAAAATGATTTGTGTTGGTGTACAAGCTGTTTTTGTAATATGATGTCAGTGTTATTTAAAAGTGACAAACATTCAGCAAAATGCTGAGAATATAAGTGTTTTGCCTCAGATGAGCACTAAATACAGCACACAAATTTGTAAGCCATACAAACCTCCATTTGCAATTACTAAAAAAACACATTTTGACATTACACCAAATTAAATTATGAAGTTCAGGGAACTTAAAAGTCCATTGTAGTTACTGTGTTTAATGTGTTTGGTCAACTTCTGGTTTAGCTTAATGTAAACTCAACAATCTGAGTTTCTATACAAAAGTTCAGTTTACTCAGAAATCTGTATGCAGAATGTTGACTTTTTTTTTTTTTAAGTTGACGCCACTGCAGATTTTTTACAGTGTAGCATCTACCTTCTATTAACACTGAGTGTAAATAGCAAAAAAGTATTTTTTTGCACCAGAGTATTGTACTACATTATAAAACAGTATACAATAATAACAATACGTGCAAATGATAATTCAAAATATAGATGCCACCTATTCGGGTGGCAAAAGGCGGAATCGAGCTCATGTGAAACCGCGTCAATAAAGACGGAGACAATGTTGTTTTCATTTATTCTGTATGGCAACATTGTATAATTATTTGATAAAAATGGATAATAAAAATATTAAATTTATTGAAGGAATTCCTCAAACTCTGGATGACGATGATTTGTTCCCTGTCAATAAAACATCACTTGTTGTGATTGACGATTTTACGCAGGAAGCGTCCAGTAACAAGGAGATTGAAAAACTTCTCACAGTCTATGTACACCATAAAAATTTAAGTGTTATCTACATTCTACAGAATTTATTTTTTCAAGGTAAATCAAGCAGAACCATTAGTTTGAACACAAATTACCTGGTCCTCTTCAAGAATTCAAGAGACGCCACCCAGGTCGGCATTTTAGCACAGCAGATGTATCCCAACAATAAATTTTTTTTTTTATGGAAAGTTATGAAGATGCTACTAGTACCCCTTACGGATACCTTTTGATTGATTATAAAGCAAAGACCCCAGAACAGTATCGTCTCAGAATAGCATTACTTTGTAGCGTATCAGCCGAGTTGGAAAGAGTTATTTAAAACACTATCGCTCTTCCGCTGAAACGAGGGAATTTAAGCCTTAGCTCAAAGGGAATAATAAGTATAATTAACCGTAATTAATTATACTAATTATTGTTAGATATATATGTAGCGCCCCCTATGCCCTGACTGTGACCAGAGCGGCGCACCGGGTTCTTTAAGTTGTCTCTCGACTAAGCACTAATTCTATCCTCCCCCTACTAAACTCTGTCAACTAAATGTCACTGCACAATGATTTAAACCAACTCGTTAAGGTATAATCAATTTTACATTGATTTATTTATAACAGAAAATAAAATTGACAGAATGAATGCATAAATAAAGTCTCAAAAAAATAAAATAAATCAGTGAATGAAATTCACAGTATTCAAAGTTATTCAATAAACTTCAACTTAAACGTGTCATGTGTCTGTCTTTGCTTGAATATATGTCTTTTTATTTCTAAAGGAAACAATCACCTCACATTTACAGGTTTAAATTCCCAAATTCCTTTAAGGAATAAACTAGGGCTGCCCCCAAATAGTCGACTAACCGTTAGTCGATATGAAGAAGGCTTGGTCGAATACATTTTCATTAGTCGGTTAGTCGCAAAAAAAAAAAAAAATCACGTGAAATTGCGCAATCAGGGGCTGCAGATGCAGTCAGTGTATGACATCAAAGCAACGAGAGATCAACGCGATCTCGTGCCTCGCGC
>JAZGTK010016908.1:0-12508 GCA_036877625.1 Ambastaia sidthimunki
CTGTTGGGAATTGTTTTCTTATTTTGATTCAGGGCGTCCACACTAGCTTTACTTTCAGTCTGGATCAGGGTCATCTGGACCTGCTTTAAATGGCTCCTGCATGTGGGTGTTTCTGCATGAAAACCGGCAGGTTCTGCAGACACAAACAAGAACCTCCCAAGAAATTGACGTGGCAGAATGACACCACTTCACTTAAAGCATGCATTTATTGCGACTGACCGGTTTGTTTTGATTAAATCTTTTGTGGTTCCCACACTTCTGTATAGTGATTTAGATTTTAGTTTGAATACTTTTGGAGTCTTGATTTGGAAATATGAGGATCGTAATGGCTGTTGAGGACTGGATTGAAATAAAAAAACCTTTCTAGTGTAGATGTTTTTTAAGTTATCCATTACCTAGTAAGAACAAACAACTAAACTGCTCGAAGTCCATCAGTTTGTACTCCGTCATGAACTGTTATGCGGGTAACTGGACAGATTAATGAAACACATACTTAACACGTTTAGCGTGACCAGATCAGCTGTAATAATACAGAAGGTTCTCGAATCTGAATTATTATTATTTATTTTATTTATTAGTTAATTAATATTTTGAATGTGATTTTTAGTATTTATTTGTAAGATTGCTTTATTACATGGGATGAATTTTATTTTATTTTTTTAGTTTCAGTTTAGTTTAGTTTTTATTTATTTTTAGTTAGTAATTATATAACCTCCGCTTAATCTTATTTCAGTTTATTGCCAAGGCAAAATTTGTAATTATTATTTAGTTTAAGTTTTAAACATAATATTTATGCAGTGTTTTATTTAATTTTGGTTAACAGAAATGTTTCGGTGAACTATAATTAACTCGGTCTCAGATGCATGTCATTGTCTTGTAAAAAATAGCTCTGTGGAATTCACAGCAGCCTCGCAGGCCATGCCAGCTCTGAGCGTGCTAGCAAATGCGTCGCATTCAGTGACAGTTCAAAGCTCTTTGATATCGGGTGTTACTGATGGGTGCATCAAAACAGGAAGTGAGAATCCCAAGAAGGAAGACTAAGTGGAAAGTCTGATCTTTTAGCTGATGATAGACTTTTGTAGGCTGCAGTAATGCAGTAAACTGCACAGTTTTACCCGCATTTTGAGCGCGGTTGTTTAGATGACCTTTAACTCTGTTAAATCGTTACAATTAAACTGGCTTATGCAACAAACTCGATTTGATACAGTGCTCACGGTACAAGTCTCTGTTGCTCCTTATGTCTTTGTTAGGAAGCATCCTGCTCCCCGTTTTCCCGTCTCCAGAGGATCCCTTTTGGGAACACAGAAAGCATTCCATAATGAAGAATTCCACAGCAAGGAGCTCGGCCAAAAATAATAGCCTATCAATTTACAGGAAGAGCTATTTACAGGCTAAGTAACAGCTGTGATTTATGGCTAAAAGGGAATCTTATAGCCTGTACAGTTAACACACAATGTGAGACCATTTTGTAATGCAAAGGCGGTCGTGTTATTAAATATGTATATGCAAAAAAAAGAAAAACCAATCAAAATTCAGCATGCAGATGACTAAGTAAAAAAGGGCCATTCAGAAGTCAGCTTGCAAAGTCAGCCAGTGCATGATTTTCAAAGTGTAACGATACATTTTATTTAAATTTCCAAGGTTTGCAAGAAGCAGAACTAGATAGCACACCTAATGCTAATGAAATTATTTGCATAGCAAATTCTTCTGGAGTTGGGCACAGGAGACTTTTAATTCTTTAAAAAAACACCTAACCAGGATGTTAGGGCAACAGTCCTGCATGTAAACACTGAGTTAAACTTATGCAAAACCAACGATTTTTAGAAGTCCATTTTTTTTGCAGATTTTTCTAGGTTGTCTCGGTGGCCCTTTGTGTTGTTTGTTGTTGTCAAGGCATCTCAGACTCTAAGCTGAATAAGTCGACGCAAAAAGAAGCTTAGTTCAGCGGGAGCTAAAACAATAGCTTTTCACTCACTAAACAATCCTCAAACCGACGACTTGGCCACGAGGGGAATTTTTCCTCAAGCGCCAATCAGAGCTTCCCGCTCTCTCACCGGCATCCCTGCAGGCGTGCATATGTCCGTATCGCTGCACGGCAAAGCATCCTGTTTACATCACAACATGTCACCATGCCAACGAGAGGCTGGCAAGGGGTGCTGGGTCCTGGCAGTGCCATGCGGGTCTGGCTTGGGCTCAGCTGTGTTTATTGTTTAACGGGAGCAGGGATTTCTCTGCCCTGCACTGAGAGGAGAGAGAGAGGGAGGGTATGAGGCTGGGAAATTAGATCTGGGAACATCGCAGTAAAGTTGCACATTTTTAGCATTCCTGTTTCGCATTCTAACCAAAAGCAGAACTGTGGAGAGCTTCAGTCCAGTAGCTGTGGAGAGAGGATTGGTGGCCGGGACGTTTGAGGAGGTTTTAAGCAGAGAGTTCTGGAGGTGACTGAGTTCATTTGCAGGTGAAGTTAATGAAGTTTGTTGATGATAACGGGTTGTGCTGTTGTGTAATGTTTGAAGACTGAGACCACAGTGAAAATCTGGGATTGATTATTTTTGTCTGGAACATTCTCAGTCATGCTGAGCTAAGATGGATCATCAGGTTTTGCAACTGAGTCCATGACAGCTGGAGCTCATGACGGCAACACCGCAAAAAGACATGCTAAGATAAATTATCAATTAAACTTCTCACAACGATTGTTCTGCACAGTATAATTATATAATTATGTAGTTGTGTAGTTAATTGATGTAATGAATATGCATCTCTCTGAGAAGTTTGATTCTGAAGACAGCTGTCCAAGATTTTGTATAATGAACGCTAAATCGCTGGCCCAGTTTTCTACATAGTGCTGGTTTAATGTTTCTCTGGTGTCTTTCTTTTCCTCACATGATATAATTTCTCAAATTAATATTTCATGTCCATTTATTTATTTATAAGGTGAGTATCCATGTAATAGTTGAGTTAGCGTACAATCAGACAGTGTATGTAGCATGTCAAAACATTGACGATGCAGTTATGCATGTAGACTAGTTTATATGTTCTTAAATGTTCTTCTATGTTCTTCACAGGAAACTTGTTTTATAACAACAAGATCGTTATAACTTATTTCCCAAATATTTGGCTGTTTTGAGAGTTTTTTCATCTTAAATCAAGCACCTTGGAGTCAAAAGCATTCCAGAACCATTTTGTTCTGTCTCACGGTCCAGTGTACTGAGCGGAGATCTTTCCTGCTGTGGTTGTCTTCATCATCCTGGTTTTGTGTTTCATAGACACTGATCAGTGTTAATCTGACCTGCTTAACTCTGTTTGAGGTGAGCTCAGTGTGGCCTCTTGCTCAGCTCATGTGTCTAAGCGAGTCTTGCGTCTTACTAGCGTGATGATAATTGCAGTAGTCTTCCTACATCGTAGTTCCTGCAAGCTAGTTTTGGTCCTGCTAAAGTTGAGCTGATGTTATGTGATAGCAGATGCCCTGTAGGAACTGACGGATCTTCTCAGACTTATTTCCAGTGAATTTTGTAGGGCACCTTGTGGGCTTTCCATTTTTCCTCATTTTTTGGTTGTTTAGCACTTTAAAGTTCAACTCAACTCGTTAGCTATTTCATCTGCTTCGTTTTGCTTGTGTGGTTGTATCTGTGGATGTCATTATATCAGTCCCCCGGGAACAGGCGACTTTGTAGCAGCATGTGTGACTATAAGCAACAAAATCTGGGCCTGTTGGTGTCCAGAGCGAAGAGCCAAAGCGAAACATGAGATCAGTCCAATAAACAGCTGATGTTTGGCAGTCAAAGGTTTTTATAATGAACTGCATTTCAAAGCCTCGGTAACGTTTGCCTGTATGTTTGTTTGCAGCCCGAGCAGAGCTAATGGGGGGATCACGCTGTTGGGCACCACGTCTCGAACGAAACGCTTGAGACCACCAGCGATTCCATACTGCCGTGTTGGATGCAGCTTAACAAGCAGAGGAAGAGAAAGAAACGATTTTTCACGCTCCAGTGGACTAGATTGCTTTCACGATGAGGAAGTTAATTTGATTAGTTACAGACGAAAGCCGGGAATCACGTAAAAGGGAAACAGATAAAGGCATCGTGCAGAATCGAGAGCTCAGCGCCAACGTTTCCCACGTGGCGTCGCCAGGCGAGCGGCAAACGGGCGCCTGTAGGATGACCAGCCTCTTTCGGCGCAGCAGCAGTAATGGAGGGTCTCGCGGGGGCTCGGCAGCCGGCGAGCTCAACAACTCCAGGCCCAACCGGCAGGTTCGACGGCTGGAGTTCAATCAGGCCATGGAGGACTTCAAAACCATGTTCCCCAGCATGGACTATGAGGTCATCGAGTGCGTTCTCCGCTCCAACAATGGAGCCGTGGACGCCACCATCGACCAGCTGCTACAGATGAGCATCGATGGCCAGGACTCAGACGACAGCTCTGATTCAGACGACAGCATCCCACCAGAGGTCAGAGGTCACATTTTGATATTTTTGATATTTATATTTGTGATGTTTTGATCATTTCTGTATGTTTTGCAGTCAAAGTATTGAGTCAGGGTTGTTGTCTTTGTCAAAGGTCAGTTTGATTGTTGTTTTAACAAACCCGGGGACGTAAACTTGCCACTCATGGCTTTAAACTTCTTGAAATACAAACTCATTATAACTTATGAAGGCAATAAAGCAACATAATATTAAACGGCAATAACAACAAAAAAGTAATAATCAGATACACAATCCTCTGGGAAATACCCAGCTAACAATTTCCCAAACGTTCCATTACGTAACCAAAACATTAAAAGTGCTAGGAACATTCAAAACATCCAGTGATTTAGACGTTGTATTAACATTATTGCTTTATTATTCAAACATTTTTTTTTAATTCTATAACGTTTTTAAAATGTTACACCAACCACTTAAAAATCGCTTCATATATCTTCTGAAAATCTTCTTTTAATGTTACAGCAAGAGAACTTATAAAGAACATTATGAGAACTTTCCCTGTTAGCTGGGTAACTGTGTCAGTCTGGGCTCTGAGACATATCTGAGACACAGATATCTCACACACGTCTCACACACGTCTCAGTAAATCTCAGCTTCATGACCCAACAGAGATGTTTGGCTATTAGAACCTGTTTCAGTCATAAGCGAGGCATAAACTGCATTTAGTTTAAATGTTCTGCCATGATTCTGTGTTCTGCTGCTTTTGGGAACATCCCCCGCTGGTGTTCTTCTCCTGCATTATTTATAGTGTGTTGTTTAGATGGGCGAGTGCTGGAACAGTGTGTGCTGTCTTGCACATACCCAACAAGTGTGTTTGTATGTATAAAATTCATTGACCACCTGAGATACAATAAATTAGCATCTCATTGGGTGCAAAGGATGAGACTACAATGGATAGAATAAGTAAATACAGGTGTGATGTTTTAGACAATGAGTGTCTGAAATATTGGTTATCAGATGTCTTAAAACACATTCAAAAATATTGTATAAATGCATGCAATGATTGTCTATTAATACATCAATTTTATGTCAGTCATCCATTCCACAAAGCTAATGCATCGGGACTGATTAGCAGTCAACGCATTTATATTGCGACGTGGCCGCATGCGCCTTTGACCACAGAAAGTGGTTTTAGTGCAAAAATCTCAGGTTTTAGCCTCAAAGTGTGTAATGTCATTATCTCGTGTGTTTGCTTTATCAGATTCTCGAGCGGACCCTGGAGCCGGACAGTTCAGACGAAGAGCCCCCCCCTGTCTATTCTCCACCAACATATGACATGCACATATATGACAGGAAATACCCCGATGCCCCACCCGTTCCTCCACCCAGGTTATAAAAACACTGATGTTCTCTAAAAATCTCCCACCATGTTGAAAGAAAATTCAAGGACTTTTTCAAAAGGGTGTAAATAGTTTTCTCAAAGAATGACAGATCAGTGTTGTAAACATAATGGGGTCAGCATGGGCCTCAGACTCATTGTTCATTTTAGTCACGGTTTTCTGATCGATGCCCCCTGGTGTTAAGAAGTCAAACTACAGTCTTATTGTCTTTGTGGTTTAGCACAGGCTCAGAATTAGATCCATGAAGCTCTGTTTATCCACAGACATATCATCTGTTTATTCAGACATATTTAAAGGGCCAGACACATTTTAAGAGTTTTAATATATTTAAAAGCCATTGTTTCATTAAGAAGATGCCATTATAATTTAGCATCAGTGACACTGAGTTCCTCGTCTGCTACTCTGTAGATTTGAGGCCCAGCCTCCACCTGGACACACACAAATCCAGGGTTATAAAAACTGGAACCCGCCGTTACTTGGCAACCTGCCTGATGACTTCCTGCGAATCCTGCCACAGCAACTGGACAGTATACAGGCGAGTGTTCACCTCGCTTGACTATCTCATAACCAGGACTAGATTATAACAGAGTATGAAAACTTCTGTTCTTAATCAGGGCCTGACATTTTGTTGGGGAGTTTGGCATGCAGTTTTAAACATATTTGCACTCCAAATATCTATCTTAAATTGTGATAATCATAATAATGAGATTGTCTTGCATATCCCCCCTTTATTGTTCTCCAGGGCTCTCAGAGTAGCATCTCCAAGCCCTCATCCTCATCCTCAGTGCCTCAGAAAGGCCTCGCTGTAGCAGCCTCAGAGGGAACGCCCGGGGCTTCCGAGCAGGAGCGCAAACTGAAGCAATATCTGGAGGACGAGCGCATCGCTCTCTTTCTGCAGAACGAGGAGTTCATGAAAGAGCTGCAGAGGAACCGAGAGTTCCTCATCGCATTAGAAAGAGGTAGGGAGACACTCGCCCACGCGAGGAACGAGGCGAGCGAAACATTTCTGACATTCTGCTTCCACAGCTCCACCTACACAGAGTGAATTGTAAAGCTCATTTACTCAGGGTACGAACATGGACACCGAGTGTTCTGGGTTTTTTTAGACTGAAATTTTGTAAGGACTCTGGTCTTGAGGGTTTCTCCTGGTGCAGGAACCCTTTTAGATGATTTCATATGTGGGTGGAATACAGAACATTCTTTAACACCTGCCGCCTTTGTTTCAGATCGATTGAAATACGAGTCGAGGAAATTTAAATCCAGTCATTCATCAGCTTGCGTGGAGAACCCCACAGGTAGATATTTAACTGAACTGTGTCTTTAGATATGTGTGGGTGAACGTCCCACTGTAAATGCGCTATTTTTAAAACCCTTTGTAAAGATTTGGTCGTATATTCACAAACATATATTCTAGTTATGTGCTTAATTTTGTGATACTTTCAATTACTGCTTATATTTGAGGCTCTTTTGACAGTAAGTAGCCACCTAGCAACCACCAGGCAATGACCTAGCAACCACTCAGAACACTTTAGCAAGGCAACCATTAAGAACCATTAGGAACACTATGGCAATCGCATAACAATAACCTGGCAACCCCCCAGAATACAC
This sequence comes from Ambastaia sidthimunki, assembly GCA_036877625.1. Lineage (NCBI taxonomy): Eukaryota > Metazoa > Chordata > Actinopteri > Cypriniformes > Botiidae > Ambastaia > Ambastaia sidthimunki. Next base: position 7,430 of record JAZGTK010016908.1, read on the forward strand.
TAGTATCATGGCCATGAGTTTTGCAGAAATGTAGTTTGTACTACTAAGATGTTTGTGGTCTGAACCAAGTTACTGTAAAACTGTATCTTTTTACTGTAAAACAGGGGAGCACTCTGGATCTGTAGAGGTCTGCACAGCCGTTTCTGATGACGCCTTGTTCAGAGACAAGCTGAAGCACATGGGGAAATGTAAGAGCATCCTGGTTTTCTTGAAGATATCACTTATTCGGGAATTTAGTTTAGGATTTCCTAAAGTTTAAAGTGTCGCATTTTCATCTGCAGCAACCAGGAAGAAGCTGTTTGAAATCGCAAGAGGCTTTTCAGAGAAGACGAAGCGCAGGAAGTCTAAAAGACGAACTTTGCTGCGGCATCATTCGTATCCTTTAGCATGCGCCAGAAACACGTCAATTTCATTTAATGCATGATCGAATGTGACATAATACCATGTGGAATCAGAATATTTTAGAGGATGCATAAAACACAAAAATTTAGCAAAATGATGCATGTTTAGATGCTGAATCTATACGTTTGATGTTTTTTACTGCTCAGTATTTGATCAGTGAGCAGCTTTTATGTTTGTAAATCTTGCAGCTAATGTTTAATATGATTCGTTTAGCGTTTGCTGTTTGCTTTAACTGTGCTTTCTCAGATTGGGTACAGCCAACTCCACTGCCAACCTCCTAGACGATGTGGAAGGAAATCCCTGTGGTAGGAATTCTGTCCAATTTTCCGAGACATTTGTCATTCACACTAGAGCTTTCGATGCAACAACAAACTGCACTCAATGTCCATACAATTCATCTTACTGGTGATTCATTTTATATAGTTTCATCTTTTCAACACCAGTCATTACCAAGAACAGTGGTTAACAGCTGCTGCTTTTACCTGCCTTGATACTTTTATAAAAGATTCAACATTTCTCAGTTTGTTCTTAAAAGCACAATGTGAACAGACCAGCGAGGGCAGGAAAAACTGAACTCTGATTTGGACCAATCACAGTGTGAACACAACCATAAAGTGCATTTGGTTGGCTGCTCTGATTAGATAAAAAGTGTCACTCTGGACTAGATACCAGGGTTCCAATCTGGATGTCGTTTTGTGTCTTTCCAGACGAAGAAAGACGATTGGCTGCTCAGGAAGAGGAGGAGCCACACAAGGAATCACAGTCATGGTGAGTCTCTTTCCATTAACCAGCATATGAGGTTGTGGTTTCTAAACCAACCATTATTCAACATCCAAACTGCTGATATATGTCATCTTAGAAATTATACTCACACCCTTCTTATCCAGTTAACCCACCAGCATAATCCTTTGTCTTACATGTTAACTTCTTGTTCATGTTATTAGATCCTTCCATTCTACTGGGAAATTAGGGTTTCCATGGTGACCTCAGAATGATCCATGGCTGATAGCTCCTTATCTCAGTGGCTCCGGTGCTTAAATCTGAGAAATTCCAGACCGGAGGAAATCCTCCCTCAGACAGACTGAGACAGGACTGTGTGATCGGTTTGTAGCCACTTTTGCCAGCCCGCGATTATTGTTACCTACATTTGATTACTATAATAATTATTGTATTGTAACTGTTTGTTAATATTTGATTTCGTATATAAAGCAGAACAGATATAGTACTGATTTGCAACTATTTTTTTTCCTTTTTTATCCCTGAAATCATAATGAACTAAAATTACTTTTATGATTTTGTTTAATATAATTTTCTTTAGAAATGTGTCCCCACTTATGTATGATCTGACGAAATCCTGACATTGAAAATAGGCTAATATTTTATTTGTTTATTAACGTGCATTTTCTAAAAAAATTGAATCATGTTTGTTTGGTTCCTGTTGGTCAGAAGTTTCATCACGTTACATTTCCTGACATCTTAATGGGCCATTATTCTAATCTGAACATTAAACATTAAAGGCATTTCCACATTGAATGTAGCCCAGATTAGAATGTTCATTACTAACTCTCACAAAACACTTTCTCTCTCTTCCTTATCTTTGCTATTAAGAAAAGAAGTCTATTGTTCAGGTCTCCGTTCAGTCTGGGTTTGATTTACCGGTGCTGAAGAGTTCATTTCCTTTCCTGTGATACGTTTTCTTACAGTTAAATTCTAACAGATGCAGCGTTACTTCTAAAACTTCTGGAAAGTAGGCAGGCCTCTTTTGCTGTACAAATTTCTCAACGTCAGTTTAAATTTTGTTAGTTTTTACACAAAAAACAGGCAAATCTTTGTACAACTTCTTTGCACTGTCATATCTGTTTTATAAAATGCTAGAATTTGTTTTTAGAAAAATGTGTCTTGGTGAAAAGTGTCATTTGAGCCAGAATACCTTCATCTGAACTTGTTTGTGTCTTTGATGTGAGTAGAACGATCTGTGATGTTGAAGAACGAGCAAAGAACAATTTGAATGATGCTTTTTTTTAACCAACCCAAAGCTGCTGTGTGTTTTGCTCTTGTGACTCACACAGAATGATGATAATAGATTAATGATGTGCTTCCAGTAGGTCACGTGACAGTGTGGTAAGATCAGAGGTCCAACTGTGATCCATCAGTAAGAATGTGCCATTATGTTTCTGTTTGTTTCGCATCCCAGTATTGATTTTGTACTTAGTGTATTGGAGGATACCAATGATCTGTTCGTTTGTAGATTGTTCAGCAGAGAAACGTTTAACATCTCACAAATCTAACAGTCACAGTATTATATGTGCCGTGGCACAAGGATTTAATAATGGGTTGGTTCCATCACGTTCCAGATGGAAAGCCATAGCCTATTTCTACCAATAAACAAATAATTTTCTAAAAGGTATTGTGAAACATCTATGACATCATGATCATGTTTATGTTTATTCATGTGTTTGTTCATGAATAATTGAGTTTTGGTTGTATAAATAGCCCCAGGCATAATCTAACGTGTGAGAATGGTGCCCACATATACGTGTGCTGTGAAGTTTTAGTCGTTATAAGATGCATAGTAAGGCCATACGTCTGTTTAATGTCTTTATGTAAGGGTGGCACAGTGAGACTGTACTGTTGAGTATTAACGTAAATTGAAACATATGTTTTACGGGGGCAGATCCTTGAGTTCTTCCATCCTGCTCGTAAACACGTTTTATCCTCTCAGGGAACCTGCTCTCATTTCACTTTCCGGTAAAAGCACAACTAAAACAGCAAACGTTAGCTACAGAGGTTTCATCAAACAGACCAAGTATCACTGTTCAATAGGCATTTATAATGTAATGAACTAATGTCCACCATCTGTGGTCACATCATGGTCTTGACATGTGGAATTCAAGACTGGTATGTAGTCAAATTCCCTCTCTTGCTTACATGTCCATGTATGTTGACCCAGAGTGTATGAGGTCCTCCCATTTCATCGTATCTGGTATCTGTGTGGGAGATTAAAGAGAGAAGCAGATGTGGCCAGAGTGTAAAGTATGTGAGCCAGATGATTCTGATTGGCTCATAACGTTAGTGGAATGTTATATTTATACTTAAACAACATGTGTTGAGAAAAATCTGATCCTGCCATTATTTGTCTCCCTTGAGGAATAAGATTCATTGCAAAATTCTGTCTGCTCATCTGAACAGTATCTGTATCACATTCAAGACTCTTTCAAGCTCCAGACTTTCTTACAATCCAAATGTTTATTAGCTATTAAAATAAATAATAAAGTTGTTGTACTATGTCTGGCTGTGTTTTGTTTTTAAAATAATGACAAGCATTCAACAGAAAAGCTTGGTTTAAAATTATTTTGAGGTAAAGTAAGATTCATTCAACCAGTAGAGGGCAGTATAACCCCATTAGTGTTTTTGAGACGTAACCGGATTGCTTTTTTTCTAACTGTTGTTTTCTTTAGAGGAACTGACATTAATTTGTGGTAAATCATTTACTATTATTAGTTTATCAGATGTGGCAGACTAACCTGTTAGATCTTCATTTAACCGACTTAAACCGAATTAGTATTCCTGGAATTGTTAGCACAACTGTTCCATGGTCAACTCGCCCAGTTATCACCCAAAGACAAGATAAAACACTTTACTAATATTTTACTGAGCCAACAAGACAAACAAATCTATCATAATGTGTATGACAGTAAGATTTTTCAACAGGGCTCTTTAATAACATACTGTACAGATACAACACGTCTTTGTAAATGATCATCACCTTTACACCAACAATGCATGAAAAACGAGCAGAACAGAGCTGTCAAACTGTCCGTTTGCATGCATTCCTGCTTTGGTTGCATTCCTACATGCATTTTCTATATGCACCATCATTGTTAACAGACGCATTCTGACACATGCTGTATGTAAAATAATGTAGCTTTATGTCACAAATATTGATAAAGAATTAGGACAAAATTTGTTTACATATATATTTAATGTATGCATATTTAATATATAAGTATATATAAATATGGATATATATTTACATTTTATAGTATCACATAATCTTGCTTGATATGTCTGTTTGAGAATTGCACATTTCGATCATAAAACGTTATCTTTTGTTGGAGCACAAAATACCAATTATTTGTCCAAGCCAGCTGCTTTATCTATGTGCTTTATGGTCATTATTGCTACTTTTTAAACCTATTTGGTTTATTGAAACTGATTTTAAAGGAACCACCTGTTTTGCAAAAACGCTTCTAGTTAATCATGCTGAAAAAATGCTAAGCATGATTTTGTAACACACCCCCAAAACTGGGTTTTGGCCAAATTGCTTGGAGGACAAAATCTCATCAGGTTATTAGTTTTCACAAGCTTCAGGTTGTCATGTGGCCTCTTGCAGACTCCAGGAATGAGCTTAAGCTTGACTTTGCTTCATTTTTTAAAAGTTCAAAGCTGAACATGGCATGATTATCTGGCCATTTACTCCTCATGACAGCTGGAATAATCAGCTGTTTCTATTGTGAGAATAAAAGTATTGCATTCGTTAATCATAAGTCTTCCATAATTACGTACAATCATGCCATTAAAACATGCCATTTAATTTAAGGGTTAGTTTTTACAAGGTAGATGAAAGACTGTTTTCAATTGACTGCAACAATGTGGAATGGGAAATAAAGCATAGAT
>JAZGTK010016909.1:0-12508 GCA_036877625.1 Ambastaia sidthimunki
TACCTCCCCAGTTCTGGGCTCTTTCCTTTACTCTCGAATGCTGCTATGTCTGTCAAGCCAGTATTACTTGGGTTATATGAGACTTACTACCTGCCCTTGGGGAAGACTCTCAAACCGGGCCTGCAGGGGCTTCTGACCGGTGTTCTGCCTGGTCTAGAGGAGGGTTCCGAGTACTATGACAGGTAACATTACTGATAATGTAATTTGTAGAGTTTTGGACCCCACTATATTTTTGTTACATATCAGTGGCACAAAGCTTTAAATCTTTATTCATGTATTGTACAAAGGACCAATACCCTTCTGGAGAAAGTGGCAGCAGCTGTAGAACAGCCAGCCTTCTACAGTGCCCTGTGGGGCAGTATCCTGACCAGCCCTGCTGTGCGCCTGCCTGGAGTCTCCTTCGTCCTTCTGCACCTTAACCGTAAACTGTCCATGGAGGACCAGCTTTACATCATCGGCAGTGACATTGAACTGATGGTATGCAGATCACTGACTTAAGTAAACCTTACTCAGCAAATCAGCTTCATTTAATGCAGTCGGCAGAAACTTTCCTGCGAGGTGACTTACAGTGCATTAAAAGAATGTATTTCTTATCAGCAAGTGAATCTAACCCACAACATCTGTGCTGATAATGCAAGGCTCTATCTGTTAAGCTACAGAATCAGTTTTAATAATGCCAGATTATTCTGAGCAATAATGTCTGATTTTAATAACATATGGCTGATTTTCTTTTGCTGAAGTGGAAATAAAACATTCTTATCCAAACATTGTACAACTGAATACAGCAACATCCTATGAAAGCAAATTAAATAGTTATTTTAACCATTCTCATCAGGTGGAGGCAGTTAGCACGTCTGTTCAGGACTCTAGTGTGCTAGTTCAGAGAAGCACCCTGGATCTCATCCTCTTCTGCTTTCCCTTCCACATGAGTCAGGTAACAGCACATGTTCTGTTTAAAACCTGATTTTAACTTAAATAGAACCTATTTTTCTCTCTGTGGTGCTACTGACTTGAGAGACAAATGTTTATAGATTTGGCTTAGTATGAGTTGTTTTTCTATATGAAGATACTATTGCTTCTTTCCAATATTATATAGATGTGAAACCCTATATACATAAGATGTGCGATATAATCATAAAAATATACTTTTTTAACAATTTTGTGGTTGTTTTAGGCCACACGTCCGGATATGATCAGGATTCTGTCAGCAGCCCTTCATGTTGTTCTGAGGAGAGATATGTCTTTAAACCGTAGACTTTATGCTTGGCTGCTGGGTGAGATATCAGCACCTTACACACACACTTTATTTCCTTCATTATATTTTCATTGCATTGGTATTTTTAAAACCATTCCTTATTTCTTACTTTATCTGGTAGGTATGTGTAACATTGTATTATCAAAGGGCTCATCATGCTTTTAAATCAGTAGTTTAAGACATTAAAGGTATATTGACCTGGTACAGCATAACCTTTATCAGTTCATGTCAAAAAGCAACAGCAGTTTAAAAGTGTGTAGGAAATGTCTCTATAAGTTGGAAAACCTGTTCAAAACCTCATCTGACCTCTTGTGTGTTCATGTAAACATCATTTACTCTGACAACCCATACCCTTCATCTCATGTTGATTGGTTGGTAATATAAATCTTATTTGGCTAGCACACATGTGTAAGTATGTGTAAGTTTCTGGTCAGTTGACATTATTTTGTCTCTTACTTGCCACCACTTTGCTGTGGATGAACCTTGTGGTAAGTTTGCCAAGAAAACTGTAATGCCAGGAACTACCTATTATTACATTCTCATACCCAGCTAAAAATTTAGGTTGTTTCTCGTAACATTTCCATTAAGTAACAAAAACGTTGGAAAGTTTCTGGAACATTCAAAATGTCCAGTTTTTTAGATGTTGTATTAACATAATGGCTTGGTTATAAGAACGTTAGTCAAAATTTTTTATTTTGTAACGTTTTCAAAATGTTCCACTAACTATTAACATTTAGTAAATAAATAACATTTTTTTAATATTTATGGTATAATGTTTAAAAAACGTTCCACTGACGTTACTGCAAAAACATTTTTGAAAACTTTGAGATATTTTTCCTGTTAGCTGGGTAAACATGTTGCCATTTATTTCCTTTCACCTTTGTGTATGTGTGAGTCATTAAAATTGTGCACTTGTTTTGGTGTGTTAATGCATGTGCTGGTGTTTCAGGGTTCGATAACAATGGTGGGAAAGCAGGTCCTTGCAGCACTCGGCTGAGCAATCCAGAAGAGCATGTCACACACTACTTCAACAATTACTCCAAGGACATGCTCATTCAGGTACACTGAACGATAAACATGAAGCCAAAACAGTGAGAGAACGTTTCACCAGTGTAGTCATCCTAAAATATAATATTGTCACATTTAGAGGCATCAAATTTAAAGGGATAATGAAAAAAAAATCATTTTAATCACTTTAATCCTTAACTCACCCTCATTTCATTCCAAACCTATATGACTAAAAGATATTTTAAGAACTGTCTTAGTGGTTTCGTGTCTGTACAATAGAAGTCAATGGGTGCCACTGTAGTTTGATTACCAACATATTTGAAAATATCTTCTTTTGTGTTTCTCAGACTCAAAGTCATACAGGTTTGTAAAGACATGAGGGTGAAAAAATGATAAAAGAAGTTAAATATTGGGGCTTATTCCTTTAAATTTGTTGTTCTGAGTAGCAGTTGGGCATCCAAACACTCTATAGTGCGCAGGGTTCGAAAACAATCTTCAGACACAGAACTACATCAAAAGCTGCAAAGTTGAAGTTATTTTGGAGGATTAAACACATTGTTTAGTCTGTACTGACACGCAGGTGCATCTCATCAGTAAACCACTGTGTGAGTCTTCAGTTCTGAATGTGGTCTGTACTCACGGCTTAGCTTGCGGTGAGACACTGGCCTCTGCAGAGGGACACACAGCAGATGTCAAGCAACCTGTTTTCATGGGGGAGTTTTTGTCATTTTTGCCCTTATTTTATTGAAGGGGGAATTTGTTTGATGTCTGATGTCTTTTCTGTATCAACCAGCCTTTTTACAGAGGACTTTCTATTCAACAACAAATCAGACAACAATCATCTACTTGTTAGTTTGCCGGTCCCTAGAGATGAAGTCGATTAATAAGGTGTGACTGTGCTTGTAGGCCATGGTGGGGATCTTGCAGGGGAAGGCCAGAGGAGGAGAGGAGGAGAGCATCTTGATGCATGATCTAAAGCCATTTCGCATCCTCATCAGCTTGCTTGACAAGCCTGAGCTGGGTAAAGCTGTTACTACAGTCCACTCGACTTACATTCTTTGGTGTAAATGCTCAAGTTGTTTTAACCTTTAAATGTTTTGGTCCACTTAGGCCCAGCAATCTTGGAGGACGTTCTGATTGAAGTTTTTCGCACCCTGCACACTCAGTGCCGTGCTGAGTTGGACCTTCAGAACCAAAACCCCTTCAGCAAAGACCAAACTCAACTTAGCAGGTCTGGAATACTTTGTATTCACTTGTTGTGGCTACATTCACACAATTCACCCAAAGTCTTTTTGTTTAACTTTTGTCTGTTTTGTTTATTCAGCAAACTCAGAGAGAACAAGAAGACGGCGGAGCTCATTAAAACAGCCAATCTTTTGTTTAACTCTTTTGAACCCTACTACATGTGGGATTATATTGCACGCTGGTTTGAGGATTGCTGCAGGTATTTATTAACTAAATTAAATGATGTATTGTTTTGAAACTGGGTGGTTCCATTCTTTCTTAACATTACTTTTTCCTTACAGATGGACTCGGAGCAGTCATGCCCCAAGACAGACTTTGAGCTCTGAAACCTCAGCACTCTCACTGGTTGAGTTCTGTGAGCTTGTGGACTTCCTGTTGGACATTGTATCTTTGGTTGGTAACATTTCACTTCACATTCACATATAATAGATTATTAAAATAGCAATTGCAATATTTCAGTTTCTGCACTTTTATTTATATTCCACTACTTTAAGAAAGTGACTTGTACATAGTGTACATAGATCTTTTCCATATGATGACTGTTTATACAATTGACCTCAGACTGTCAAGCTGCAAAAAGGACATTAAAAGGACTGTGTGAAGAACAGATCCAAACTAGAGCCATTTCTCACAGATAATCTTTCATGTAAAAGCAACTCTTAATTTAAATATGGTGCAGGTTTGGTGTCAGGTTTGGTGTTTGGTGTTTGCTTACGAGACACACACTAACCAATGTCATTTGATGTTATTGATGTCCAACTTGCACTGTGGGCACCATATTTGATTTTGGAGTAAATAATATAGTCTAAGATCAAGTATTCCTTTAACAGCGAGGTTTTTTAGGCATACCTGTAGAATATGTAAATTCATAGTTTAGGCATATTTTGCGTGTGTGTGTGTGTGTGTGTGTGGATGAAAGCTTGTGAGAGTTTCAGATTGTCTTAAGTTTCTCTAACATGGGCTGTGACTGATCAGTCTGTTTCCAAAGTGTGTTTTCTGGCCTCTGCTCTGCTTGCTTCTGTCTGTTGAAAATCTCTGCTCTCTCTTTCTCTTCCTCAAGCCGACTAGAAGCATGAGGGTTATCTGCCAGGTACAGTACTGCTCATTCTTGCCTCTTTACCTCACTGCACCTCACTCAGGTTTGGCAACCTTTCCAGAAACATCCATTAAACTTTCTAGTAAATTGTATTGTTGTACGTTATTATGTAGCATACAATAAATATTCATACTATTTAAAATGATCTGAAATAAACATTCAAAATAAAAAGTCAGACGTAATAGAAATTGAACATAATAGAAAACATAAATAAAAATTGATAAGTGAAAACAATAGTTTCAAAATGTAAATGGTTATCAATCCATTTATTATGTTTATATATGGATGTTGTGGAAGGTTCGACTGTAATCTTGCCAAACTGCTCATCAGTTCTTTAAAATCTAAGACTTGTTACACTTGCATTCCTTTTATTTCACTCTTAAAAGTCTAAAATGTAGTCACTTTGTTTTTGAATATTAATGTTAATGTACAGTTAGTACTGACTGCAATTCAGAGATTGACTTCTGGACGTTATCTCATGTCTCTCACTCTGTCTCTCTTTGTCTCAAGGAGACGTACATAGAAATCCAGACCGAGCATTTACCTCAGTTGTTGCTGCGCATGGTTTCTGCTCTTACTGCAAACCTGCAGGCTCTGGGTCTCAGAGAGCTCACCTGCTGTCTGCGCCTCTGTTCAAAGATTCTCAGCAAAGTTCAGCCCCCACTGGTGTCCCCCCTCGCACTGCCCTCCAGGTCATCCTCAGCCGCCACTACCCCTTCAGCTAGAGACAAAGAAGAGAAAAGGGTGAGAACAGTCAACATAACAATCAATTAATTAAAATCCTTTAACGAATTTTTGATTAATAATAACTTTTTTTTATTAAGAATGAGCAATTATCAGTTATTGAGCAAGTACATAACATATCCATGTTCAAAATGGTGTCCTTACCTTACACTAGCTTATTTATAGCGATTTATAATTTGAGCTGGCAGGTCATGTTTCCCCGGAAATGTCCATTTGGCTTTATTTGACAGTAAAATATGTAAAGAAAATATGTAAAGTAACCTGAAATTTTATGTTTCAAACAGAAATGGCGATAGAGAGGCAAAAGTTACAGATTGCAGATTTAAAATTGTGATTGAAATGTCTATAGTGGATTTAAGTTATTTTTATTATGCTCTGACCTAAAATATTTCACCAACACAAATCAATATAAAAACTATCTTTCAGTAATCATGAACCACAGGCTCTTTAAATTCATTGCTTTTTCATTGGCTCTGTTTTTTTCATTTAAATGTTGTGATACAAGTTGTCTAGGGAAACACATTGGCACCAATGCATAGGCAGTTTATTGTGCCTTTCTGAAACACAAAAGCTCTTCATCTCTGCCTTGTGTTTGGTTTTTAATGTGTTTAGTCATTCCACATTGGGAATGTAAAGTAAAGATTAAACATTAACTTGGCCTAGTTGTTCAGCGTTAAAGCTAAAACGTGCCTTTTTATCCCTGATGTTATCTGACTGCCAATGTCAATAGTTTTGTGTCAGCTTGGAATGTCTTTTAGTTGTTGAGTCTCTGGAGGTAATTCTGTGTCACTACAGTAATAGTCTGTTAAAGACAAGCCAATAAGGCCTGTTTGTTGTACAAGCGCTGGCCTGGAAACAACCATCCTTCTGCTTGATGGTGTGTATCTCCCTCTGTATGTGTTCACAGTCTGTGGTTCCCAGCTTAGAGTCCAGACAGAATGAGCCAGGGTCTACACTCATGTTTGTGGGGGTATTTGTGCCATGGCCTGTTCTCTACCTGATAAACTATTTGTCTACTGTAAGTGTAGCATGATAGAATTTATGCCAGACTCCCTTGATGGTGACAGGATACAGAGAGGAAAAAGAGATGACACATTCATGCACAGCTGAGTTCCTGTCCTGGTGGGACCTAAGCTGTCTGTCATCTCAACTCAGGTGAAAATAGCTTCCAACCCCTCAAGCTACTCTGTTTCCCCCTCTGGGGCATTCGGCACACTGCATACCACCTGTGTCGGGCTCTGGGGTGCTTTAGGGTTCTGTGATCGGAACCACTGAGTTGTGGAACTCTGAATGATTTTTTTTGGTAGCCAATCCACAGCTTGATAGAAAGGGCCACATTTAAAGTGGATGATAGGACTGCCTAACCTGTGTGATGCACAAGATGTTTTCTGCTTTGACAAGCAATGCTGTCTCTACTAAAATGTAGCAGTATGATGATAAATCAAGATTGTGCAATAAAATAATTGGATAAGTAATAGTAATAACTGTTGATCATTTTGATTATGTTCTACATAGTTGTGTCAGGAGATGTATTTTGTTTGCCATACTATACATAAATGCCTATAACTTTGTCCACTATTTCATCTTCTCAGACGCTACCAGTCACCCTAGAAGTTCCTGGAAGCACTGATGTGTTTGAAGATGGTGAGAACCCCTCAAGCAGCAGATCTTCAGAGAGTGGATTCACTGACTTCATCCAGTATCAGGATGAATGCGGGGAGTCGTCTGATAACACGCAACACCCAGAAGACGATGCATCCAGCCCTGAAGATGCACCCATCCAACCTAAACTCAAACTCAGTAGTTCTGCTCACAGCAAAACCCAAGACAAGCCAGTGATGCAGTGCTGCCTTGAACATTTCCAGCAGTTTCTTTCTCTTCTGGTGAAGCTTTACATCACCCCAGGAGGTCCTGTAGATGCAGGAAAGATGTGCAGTGTTGAGATGGACACTCTTACAGTGGTAGATGAGAAGAGAAGGTCAGGTTTTGAGGAGCAGATGTCTTCTGAGCAGAAGGAGTGTCTGGCTGCATTCACAGCTGCCTGTCAGCTTTACCTTGAATGCTCTAGTTTTCCAGTCTACATTGCTGAAGGCAACCTGAAGTCCTCACCCACCCGAGAGGAGCAGGCAGGTAAAACATTACCAGCTACTGATTTTTTGGTTTAATTAGTTTTTATTGCAACATACCATTACATATTTATGTCTACATTAATACAGGGTTTTAATGAATGGTGCTAGCTCATTAACAATGTGGTTGTAATACAGGGATGGACAACTTTAAGTCACTTTGGCAAAACATAACTACTAAATGACAAATATTGCAATGAGTTTCAATTGGATAAAGTTGCCCCGGCTGGTGCTAAAAAGGCAAATGGGAATCTATCTACCCCTCTTCTGTCAGGCACAGAAGAGGGGCAACTTTCTCCAATGTTACCAGGCCTGGTATTAAATAAAAAAAGTATTAAATATATTGTTTTGTACAGACTGTGTTGCACACATTTATGCATTCAAGAAACAAATTTAATTAATGCTATAATAAACACAGGAATTATGTATAAATTCTGTGACACACATTTGCATTGTACGAATGCTTCTCTAACAGACGGGAGTGTTCAGCCAGCGGTGTGGCTTCAAACTCTGATGGACGCCTGCTGTTCAGCTGCTGATTTTACTATCCAAGCAGTGGCCATCTCTCTTGTCATGGACCTTGTCGGTCTTACACAATCAGTTGCCATGGTGACTGCTGAGCGTGTGGCCAGTCCGGACTCGGACCAGCCAATGAGTCCAAGCCAAGGGCGTGTTGCTGTGGTGATTCGACCACCCCTCACACCGGGTATCTTAAAGTACATTGCAGAGAAAACAGATTTCTTTAAGGTTTGAATCAATTTCCTTCACATATTAGTTTTTCATTTTATTTAGCCTCTTCTTTAATCTTGAGTACCATCTCACTTCTTTCTTGTAGCACGTAGCTCTTATCTTATGGGAGCAGTTAGGCGAGGAGACCCCCCAGCATCACAAGCGTGGTGTGGAGCTCTTTTATCAGCTTCACAACCTGGCTCCCTCCCCCAGCATTTGTGAAGATGTCATTAGCCAGCAGCTCATGCATCGAGACAAGGTTGGTCACATCCCAGCTAACAGGGAACGTTTTCAGAATGTTGGCTAATGTTCTGTAAAAGTTCTCTCTGTTATCAAAAACGTCCTTGCAGTAACATTAGTGGAGCTTTTCTAATGTTATATATCATAAATATCAAAAACGTTATTTTTAAGTTGTTAGTGAAACGTTTTAAAATGTTCAGAGTTTAAAAATGTTCTTATAGCCATAACGTTAATACAATGTCTAATGACTGGCTGTGTTCATAGAACATTCAAAACTTTTATTTGTTACTTAATGGAAGCATTACGGAAACCTTACAACCTAAAATTGTTAACTGGGATATGCATGTTACAAACAAGTGGCGTAGAAGTGCATTCATATACACGCACAGATATATTTTCACATCTTTTACCAAACTCTATTTCAGAGAATACGTTTGGAGGCCCATGTAAAATTCTCTGTTCTTTGGCACCTCACCAGAGACCTGAACATCACAAAGTCCTCCCCATTCAATCGCACATTTGATAGGTAACGGCACTTCCTTCTGTGGAAGATAAAATCAAATAAAGCAAAACTAAACATCAGCATCTATTGGTCTTTTAACATTACCATTCTCTACCTCCCTGTCTCTTGTAGGTCTCTTTTTATCATGTTAGATAGTCTCAGTTTGTGGGATGGCTCTGTGAGTGCTGTTGGTCGGGCCTGGCTGAACCAGGTTTTGCAGAGACATGATATTGCTCGGGTTCTTGAGCCTCTGTTGCTTTTGCTGCTACACCCTAAAACCCACCGCGTGTCCGTCCAGCGTGTTCAAGCACAGCGTCACCTGGCACAGGCCTTCCCCAACCCGGCAGAACAAGAACCTTCTGACCCCATTTACATGAGAGATGTGAGCAATACTGAAAGTAAGAGGTTTTTCTTTTTGGAATTTTAAAAGGGTTTTTCCTATCTTTTAGAGCTACAAATATATGTTAATAAACATTTTTTTTTGTTCGCTCTGTAGATTATGGCCAGATTAGTAGCCACAGTGATGTCCAGATGTGTGGCAGAGGCCTCCCATTGGACGATATGGAACCCTTCAGCCTGACGGTTAACCCTTTGAGTGACAGCCTTTCACTCTTGAGCCTTAGCAGTGAGAACTTGCAGCTCTGTGGTGAATATCAGCCTCCAGATCAGCAGGGGGAGCACCAGAGCTCAGATTCAAGTGGCTCTCAGACGTCCACTGTGGACAATGGCAGCTTTGATGAACCAGACGGAGGTGGTAGTACTGTTAATATATGTGATCATGTCCTCTGTCAGTCTTCGATGGAGAAAGAGTGTCTACAAAAGACCATTTCTTTAGTACTCACCGAGCTAGTGGATAGAGTGGTGGAAATAGTGGAGAATAGGTCTCAATATGAGACACCATCATCTCCTGAGGCCTGGCCTCAGACAGACTCTGATAGCTCCAACTCTTCCACGGATATGTCCGCTGGGCCATGCATCACCCTGACCTCCTTCTCCAACAACCAGCCCAGAACGCTCCCAGAACTAGTTGCAGGAGGAACCTTGGAGTTCCTGGCTGTGGCCTCAGTTGATGCTTCAGGGGAGGAGGAGCATCGGGAAGGCATCGCTCGCCATAGCTCCTCCCCTTCGATCATTACTCTGCCGGACAGTGGTGGCAATGGTACCACTGAGAAGAACCTCCAAGTTGATGACCCACAACGTAAGCGCAGCCATAGCAGCACCCAGCTCAGCCTCAAGGGCAAGATTATGGAGCGACTGGTGGATAAATCGCCAGGAGCCAAGCCCAAAATCAAGAAGGCCAAGAAAAAAGATGAAGAGAGGCGCAAGACCAACCAGACGGAGAAGACTCGGCCGCCTAGTATCTTCTTTGGGGACAGTCTGGACTTGGAGAACTGGTACAGCTGTGGAGAAGGGGAAGTGTCTGAGATTGAAAGTGATATAGGCTCTCCCAGTGGTGGTGCTGGTGGGACAGGTGGATCTCGCACATCTGGGTCACCTGCCCGGTTTAACATCCATCCTTTGTACCAGCATGTTTTGCTCTATCTTCAGCTGTATGATTCCTCTCGTACTCTGCATGCACTCTCAGCCATCGCAGCCATGCTTCGTGCATCACCAGCAGGATTTGTGAGCGCCATCTCCACCACCAGCATAAACAACACATACACTCCACATCTGTCTCTTCTGCAGAACCTGCTAGCACGCCATCGCGTCTCCGTCATGGGCAAGGATTTCTACTGCCCCATCCCGCAGGACTCGCACTCACACTCATTCCGAAGTGCCATGTTCCTTGAGATCATCATTTCCCTTTGCCTCTATTTTCTACGCAGCTATTACTCAGCCCATGTGGCCGCCACATCGCAAGACCTGGCTGGCAACCACGCCATGCAGCTGACCAGCGTGGAGGTGTTGACGCTTCTCTTCAATGAGCTTTCCAAGGTCACCGGTAGCTCGGCCAAGGGTTTCGCGAGCTTTATTTGTGACGTGCTGTCCAAATGCAAAGTGCAGAAAGTAGTGCTACACTGTTTGCTTTCCAGCATCTTTAGTGTGCAGAAGTGGTACGAACGCTGTGTCCGAGGCACCAATGTGGCGGCAGTAGAGGAAGGCCTTTCAGAGGACAGCGTTATCAATCTGTCAGAAGACCAGCTGGACAGCTGCAGCGCCATACAGTCGCAACTGCTGCGCCTTTTGCAGAGCCTGGTGGTGTTGGAGCACCGCGTGCTGATCCCAGTAGATGAGGTTGGAGAAGGAGGTCCAGGATCTACTGGGTCTGTTGGAGGACCCAATGGGCCCGGGGCTGGGTTTGAGCTGATTGGAGGCGAGGTTGAGCACGTCAATCCTCAACAACCAATGACTTCCCTGCAGTACCTGCATGGGCAGCCCATCACGGCACAGGGCATGTTTCTGTGTGCAGTGATCCGGGCCCTGCATCAGCACCACGCCTGCAAAATGCACCCACAGTGGATCTGCCTCATCACAGCCACTCTGCCTTACATGGGCAAAGTGCTGCGGCGAGTGGTTGCTTCCGTTACTCTGCAGCTGTGCAAAAACCTTGACAACCTTATACAGCAATACCGCTATGAGACAGGCCTCACAGACACCAGGTACTGGTTTGCTTCTTTTGTGTAACACAGAAATAAAGTCATTTCAGAATTTGGATCTTTAAATTGTCAATGCAGATAAACAGATCAAAACATTATTTTGCTTAAAGGAATAGTTCACCCAAAAATATAAATTCTTCCATCATTTACTCACCCCCCATGTCATTCCAAACCTGCATAACTTTTTTGCTTCTGAGCAAAACAAAAGAAGATATTTTGAACTACGTTAGTAACCAAATAACAGTGGCACTTACTTTTATTGTATAGACACAAAACCACTGAGACATTTCTCAAAATATCACCAAAATAGGATGACAGGAATGACATGATGGTGAGTAAACTATAAAAAATTGGGTAAACTATCCCTTTAAAGTCATGTGGTGGTTTATGTAAATCCACAAGATGGCACCATTGACCATAAACGAATTGCTCGGTTATTGCTTGTTAATGTCATGATGGGCTTCTAAAGGCATTTTTCAAGAAATATCAATTTAATAAAAGGGGTTAAATGCATGCAAGTACATTGTGTATAATTTTCTCAGGCCCCAGTGGATGGCACTGTGTATTCCTCCGGACCTGATTTTGACTCTCCTGGAAGGAATGACAGCCATCATCCATTACTGTTTGCTTGACCCAACTTCACAATATCATCAGGTGAGGGAGCTAGTCAGCCATTTTTGTGTAGCAGCCCACAGCATTCCCCAATCCATGTAGGGTCTTCATCAGACCATTATTTCATTTGTAACACTTAAAGCTTATTTAATATACTAACTAATTATTTAAGTGAAAATGAAGTTAAAAGACATTGAATTCATCATATGAGTGTGTGAATGTTCTGTAATTATTTGTATCCCTCAGCTTCAGGCAAATGTAGATCAGAAGCACCTTGCAGAGGCCCGGGCTGGAATTCTGTCCATCTTGCACACCATCATGTCCTCTGTAAGCCTGCTGTGGGGAGTCCTTTAT
>JAZGTK010016910.1:0-12508 GCA_036877625.1 Ambastaia sidthimunki
TCCAATATCCATTATTCTAACTTTTCTAACTAATCCTAATCCCAACATTTATCCAATCTCCCATTTCATTTTCTCCACCCAGACATGCACAATATGTTTAATGCATCTTCCAAACACTGATGTCCCCCTTCGCTCCAACAGCATGTTAGCGTAACAAGCGCTGTTTCCTATGCAATTCCATTAGGATTTCATTTTGATCCTAGTGGCTCAGGCCTCTTTTAAATGTAATGAAGGGAATATTCTGTCATGGGTCAAAGTCAGGGTGTCTTCATCACATGGCATCAGTTCCAAAAACTCATTGATCTAAAAGCCTGAGATGGCGTGTTGTGATATTGTGCTGGATGTTGGCTCTTCTCTGAAGCTCAGACTCGGTTGTGAAACCATTTCAGTTTATAGCTGCATGACCACAAGAACGCAGATAAACATGTCAAATTCTTCTAGCAGTAGGTAACAGTAGGTTCTGATCCATCTCATCATGTTCTAATGCAGGTTACATGGTCTGCTCTGCTCACATCCAATGGAAAAATTGAGAGGAATGAAATCCATGTGCCTGATCCATAGACCTGATACCATTACCCTCCTGGTGCCCTACACCAACTACAGCATCACAGTCCTGGCCAGCTCAGGTGGTTGAGGCCACGTCAGAGGCTGCACTGAAAGTCTGATTACTACATTACCCACAATTCCACAGGGCCTAACGCTCCTATTGGTGGTGGCTGTCAGCAAATCTTTCCTGGCTGTTTTATGGCTAATGCCATCAAGGCCAAATAGAGGCCTTAATCTGAACAATTAATGTTAATCTGTACTGTGCTTGAACACACAAGTTCTGTTTTATTTGTTATGTGTAACACACAAATAGAGTGTATACAATTAATTTAACTGTTTATACAATTGTATATACAAAAGTTTATACAATTAATAACAATTAATATGTGCAAGAACCCTTTTCTATGGAAAAATCAACTCATGCTTACTGTATTGCTTTAATATGCACTCTTTGTAAAATGTGTATTAAAATACCCATTAGCTTTAGTTTGTGAGCAATTTATCTAATAAAGGAATTACTGGAATCTGTTGGGAATAATCCAATAACTCGGCTAGTTACACAATTACATGTGAATGAACAGCAAACGCTTTCCTCGGTGTGAAGACCGAAGCTCAACGTAAGTGCTTGTTCTGTTCACTGTATATTTCAGTCTGTTTCTTAGCTGATTAGCTGGTAAATAAAAGTCTGCGTTGACGACGGATGATTAAAATTCACGACTACTTTTCCCGCCGCTGCTCTGTTTGTTTAACTAGGCTTATAAAGCAAACATTAAGCCGAGCTCTCCTGATTGCAGGAGAAATTAGCATTACTACTGAGGGAGAGAAAGACAAAAGCGCAAACCCTGCGAAATCGCAGCACGTGTGAAAGGCAGGAGGATCGCAGGAGTGAACGCGCTCTGATTATCTGCCCGTTTCCGTTGCCCTCAGATGTGAGCTGTTCAGACGGAAAACGCAGCAGCCCCTGGCCTCCCATTCCCCTGAAGATTTAAATCTGTGGTACAATGTTTACACAGGAACCAAATTGTTTCATGAAGATAAAGGCCTTAGCAGGTGAGATTACTGAAATTAGCTTTAATACAAACTTTGCTTGTGTGTACAAAACTGTTTTTGTGCACCGATGCCATCTTTTTAATGCTGTTCGAAGATACTTTGAGCAAATATTCTGTAGAATTAAATTGTTTTGGGCTAATCTTTCTCTGGCACTCCTTGCATGTGTGCTGAAAAACTGCTGCATAAAAGCCCCAATTGTTTCTCTTGTATCACAGATTCTGTCATTTAGATTAATGTTAGACTTAGTTTAAACGTGTTCAGCCTTTGTGAAAGATTAACTTTGAGCTTGACTTTATGTAATGTATTTAAATAGCCAAGCAGCGGTATAAAAGACAAACATCTTGTAAGTATTATACATTTATATTCCGAAAATGTATATGAAAGTGTGAAATTTGTTCTATAATTACATATAAAACAATGCATTTATTTTATAATTTTGTTTTTTTATACATTTATTTTATTAATGAAAAAATCATTATATGACTGTACCTATAATTACACATTTTCATGACAGTAAAATCACTGTGTCAGATTTCCAGACTGTGTCATTGTCACTGCCCAGTGATCAAGTGTTGTTCTCTTGTGGTGCAGATACATGTGGTATGAGTACAAGCTACTGGTGCACAAGGACGTTGGCTATTTCTCAGGAGAGGTCGGCACAGGGGTCACACAGTCCGGGCGACTTCTCTTTATACCCTTTACCCTCTATATCAAACTCGTGCTACCCTTGACCAAAAATATCTTATGAAAGAATCTTGGTGTCTTTCTCAGTATTTCTGTTCCCAGCTCTGCAAGATTTGCAAGGAAGGCTTGAGGTCTACATCCTTGAGGTGCACTCCACCCAGCACAGGCAGACTCTTACATTTGACCCCACTGTGACCTCTGTGGAGACCTCTCTGCAACCCTGCGTGTGAAAGCATGCTCTCTACATGCTCTCCTTGACTATGTCCAACAGAGCTCACAACATAAGCAGCTCTGAGGTCACCTGCACCACTACAGATGAAGGTGAGTTCATGCCTCATAGATGTTTGATATGCACATTTACTCTGACTGCACCATACTAGGTATTTTGTGCTGGTTTGTCTGCTTTCCATCAGGTGTATTTGCTGAAGTGTGATCAGAAGCTGTCTCATACATGTTGCCTTTCTAGATGCATAGGTTAATTTGTATTGTTGTTTTTAAACACGTTTTACCTTGAGTTGCTCAGATTATTAAATCTTGTCTAAAACTGCTGATGAGGAACTATTAGAAAATGAAAACCAAATCACATTCAAATTTTGTAATTTATGAGTAAAGAGCAATACTTTAATCTATGTAATATTTATATATGAAAACATACATATGCATTTGTCATTTGTATTAGTAGTTGTGTATTAATAGTATTAGTTCATATTAATAATAGTTATGAAAAACAACATCTATTAGTGGAATTAGATCAGAATCTTTTACTCTTCAAGATGAATTTAGAGGTTTGAAAATAAAGTAAAAGTTTGCAAAACTCTTGATGATATTTAAAATCTGATGTATTCAGCTGAAATGTTGAGTTAACTAAACCTCAACAGTCTCGGTATGTTTAACTGGCAAAGTGGATGAGAGGAGTTTGGATTGAAAATATTGGCTAATTATGGTTTTTCTGTCAACACTTCAAATGTTCCTGTGATTTCTGTCAGCCTGCCTCTCTCGTATCACACCAGCAGACTCTGCTCACAGAGATAAAAACCAGCTGAGCAGGAGAACTGATTGATTGAATATTTTCCCTTCATACATGAAGGCAAACCTCTAAAGCTTCAGAATAATTTGCCTTTTCCAAAATTTAGATATCCTGACCTCTGTGTGATCAATAGTCATTCAATTGTCCTTCTAATGCATTGATAACAGGAAACAGATGAAACCTCAACTCTCCATCATAAACACACACACACACACACTGAAGATGGCCCTCTTGAGCTATATTGTATGTTTTACTGAACTCTGTATTGTAATGACAGAAGATGGGGTGCGAGTGAGCAAATAGTTTCCTGCAACATGCCTCAGCTTTTCCCAGTCTTACCTATCAGCGTAATAAAAAGTGCATTAAAGCATTAGAAAATCATTTAGTCCTAAATAAAGGTTACAGGTCATTTGCCAGAGAGCTTTCAGTGGTAGCTTCATTAATTTACAGCCTAAAGCGCAGCTTATTTAAACCTCGGTTAAACTTAAAGATCATATTTTGCTGATTGATAATGATAATATGTGTTAAAAGTCTGATGTTAATGCAGCATAGCAAATTATATGTAAAGAGATGCTTCAGGAGAGACCGCTGATATCAGTTTTGCCAAAGTGTGTCTTGTTACTCATTTGGAGCTCTTGTCTGATTACAATTTATGGTTATGATTATTGATATATTGGCTGTAATAACACACAAGAAATGTTATTTTCTATGTAGGTAAAACTAACTTCTAGTTACGTTTTTCTCACACTGAACATTCACCTATAAAAAACAGTTGGAAAAAATTTGGATTTGTGAAGTTTTGTTCAGTTCCTAACAAAAAGCTACTGTATCATATAGCTTATGAATATCAAGTCTTGACTATTTAAGGTTCTTTTTGTACTTTCAGAATTAACAGTTTGTTTCTGGTCACAATATACTTTTGTTGTATCAAAAAAAAAGAAACAGGAGCATTTTTTAAAATGTAGGTTAGAACAACATGAGGGGGTGAGTAAATATGACAATGGTGAACTATTTCTTTAACCGTCACTAAGTTTAATTTCTGTCTCTGAGGTTACACATGCTTTAAATATATAACAAAAAGATTTCAGTCAGAAGTCAGATCTCTTTGCTTGTTGACCCTGTAGGGCAGAATGTCTCCTGAAGATCAGGCTACACTTTGTGGAGGCCTTGAGCAAAAAAAACAGCGGTAACACTCATATCTTTGGAGAAAGTGTAAGTGTCAGGACCTCTGCTCTGTATCCAATTCATTCCCCGGCCTGTCATGTCAACCAATGGCTTGTTCAAAGCATCTGCTGAGGTATTTGATCTCTCAGCCATCATTAGCACTACACTCGTGTCTTTTAGCTCTCTTTCCCAAGCTAACATCACTCGCCTCAGAGAAGAAACGTTATCAACGATTTGAATGATTTCGTTCCTTCATCCCTTCTCATTCTTTTAAAAGATGCTTACAGATTTGTCACAGTAGCTGTTTGTCACATTGAGTCACATCAAGCAAAAATTAAACTCTGTAGACTTCTTTTGTGTGTTTGTGTGATTTGTCATGGGAGGAACATTCAAAAAACGAGGGGTAGAGGAAAAAAAGACACGAAATGGTGCAAGCTGTAGAAAGAATCCCCCAGACTGGACTAGTTAACCCCTTCTGCCCCGGTGAAGCACTCCAATCCCCGCACGCTTCTCCAGGATTGATTCAATTTGCCCACAAACCTTCTGCAGGAACCCCCAAAAGTGAGCGAGTCAGAGAGAGAGAGTCACGCTCAGCTTTTCTCATTCTGCCAGCCCTCCCTTATGTATCTCTGTCATGTTCCCTGATGTATACACAAAGTTACGCTATTTATACACATGAATGCGCTCAGAAAGACATGTCAAGAATATACATGTGTGTAGTTTTTGTTTTAACTTGGATAACTAAAATATAACAAAACATTTTATATTAACTAAAATATACAAAATATTTTACATTCTTTGAAGATAATGTTAGTGTTGCTTACCCACTAAAGTAGGGTGAGTGATTGTCAGGGTGTTGTCATGTAGTTTCTAGAGTATTTTGGCTGTTAACTAGTTGACGCTGCTCCTAAATTCACATTATTGGTTAGCCAGGAGTTTCTCAAATGAACAGTGCAGTATTAAAAGCAGCCAGAATTTAATCAGCCAACGGATTGAGCAAAAACCAGGCTCTCTACTTGTCCTGTAGGTCTCATTTTTATAGTGTCAAAAAGCCTGTCATTGTATTGCTCTATGTGGAAACCACTGCAGCCTTAGTAAGGACTTCAAGGCTTTCTTGAGCATGATGTTGTTTTGTGTTAGGGCAGAGGTTAAAGCAACAAATCTTGAGAACTGAGCTCCTCAAAAGCACCAGGGTTACATCAATATGACTGTGTGTTTTTATGTAGGCCACAGTCTGCTGAGCTCTGCTGGGTGATTTACTGGCTTTCTCACTGTGCTGCAGGACCTGAGGGGGTCTTTCCTCCAGAAGTGGTGACCCTCAACAGAACGATGGTCAGGGTGATATGGACGGCTCCTCTCATTCCTAATGGAGCCATCACAGAGTACTTTAACTGTCTAGATGAACATCTCAACGATTCCACAACCAATGAATCCAAATCGCTGGAAGTTATCAAATCACTGCTATTCAATGTTCACAACATTTAGGTCTGTCGCTCTGTATCTTATTTAAAGTGTTTTAATATTAAGTGCAGTCCAAACATCTGCACATTTAGAATTTTAGAAGTTTAGAATTAAGAATTAAACAAATATATTTAAGATTTTTATGTCACATAAACATTTTTGTCATTTGATCATGTTAACAAACTGTCCTATTTTCTTGCTTCTGTTTAAATCAGACAGGCTTGTTTGAAATCATGCTGGAAATATATGGCTCATCAGGTTTTGTCCAGTACATGCTGTTATTTAAGGAATAGTCAACATACCAAATAAAATAACATTCATATTTTTTTACAGGTATTTTCAGTGGTGTTAGGAGCAACAGTGACCACACACACACCTGCTGACATCAGCACACCTCAGATTTAAGTGCTTAGCTCCAGGTGAGTCCCATTTGAGTCTCAACATTATACTGCCATTTTTTAATATGAAAAAAACTGATCAGATAAGCACATAGGCCCAGCAATATTAAAACTTCTTAACATAAACAACAGAGGAACTATAATTTACCAGCCTAACACATAAAACCAAATATTGTACTGTAGTAAACAGTGATATTTTTAATGATAATCCATAAGTTACAAATTTCCTGTCCTGTTGTCCTCCTCCCGTCTTGTCATATCACCAGTCTGCTGTACTTTCCTCCCAATAGAATACTAACTACTGATCGATTGGCCCGACATGGCTGGCTGTGGCCTGCACATGCCCCAAACAGTTCATTTATTTGCCACGCTAGATTTGCCAGAGTGGAATTTAATCAATAGCTAATTCATTAATTCTGTCTCCGGTGCTGTGGGGGGGGCTGGGCAGAGAATTCGCAGACTGGCTTAAGCTTTGATTGAAATATGACAAGCGTCAAAACCGATGGCTTACCCACTGCTGGCACCCAATATGAATTCCAGCTATTTCTCTCTCTGAGAGATTAACTGAGGACAGCAACGACACCCTTTGTAATATAACACTAATGCATCTGCCTCACCAGACCCCCTCCAGGAGGAAAGTAATCATGAATAATATTTTGTGTTGTAAAGATGCGCAATAGGATTCCCTGTCTGCTTTAAAAGAGAAGCCTTGTCGCATTTCATGAATTCATAATCGGACGCTGAGGTCTGTCAGCTTTAAGTCATCAGAGGTCTTCAGTATCAATTAGCTTCCTCATCAGGGAGGGGCTGGAGGAGAGCGGAGAGACCCACGCAAACCTTAATTATGTCATTCCTCGGATCTTAAGTTTATGACAAGAGATTTGTGTGACACACAAGGTATGAGCAGAAAGTCCAGGGAAGCGAATTACAGAGCAGGATGGATATTGTCACGTTTGCTATGAGGATGAGAACGATGATGGAAAACAAAAGCGTATTTCCATAAGGTGTAAAGCTCTTATGATGGTTTTATTTTTTCTTCTTTTCCTCTCTGTACGGTTTCTTCTGGCACCAAACTGCACAGTCCATTGCGAATTCAGTTTTTATTTACAACCATTGTAACTTTGGTTTTTAAGTGTTAAACGCTTGTGTTGCTTATGCTGGAACAGTTTTGCTAGAATATGTCTTAATACAGCTAATACAAAGATGACCACCATAAATGACAAGATTCAATGAAGCGATTAAATGTTTGTTCTAATAGATATTCGAGTTTAAATATTCAATGATATCAGTATATACATGTTTTTGTTGAGCTTTGTGTAGAAGAGTCTTTTCTGTGCAAAGCTCTCCAGCTCTCCTGTGTGATGAGTGGAGAGGAAAATCAATAGCAGAAGTACATTGAAAAAAGATGACACATGTCATAACTCACATTGCACAGCAGAATCTATCTGGCTGTAGTATATCAAGTTGTAGTACTGCTATATAACGAGGCGATTAGCACCATTTTTCTATTATATGTGAAGTATAACCCTTTACAGTGACAGAATAAAAACATAGTTGAACTTGAGCCAGATTATGACAAAATACAGTGTTCCTGTGATGTATATATAAAAATTAAGGCTGTGCTATGTGTGTGTATGTGGTAGATCAGTAAGGCTGCAATGGACGTCACCTGCTCAGCCCAACGGCATTCTGGGAGGGATGATGTGATGGAGGATCAATGTCCTGCAGATTTTAAGATTTCTGCTATAGGCCTGAGATACAGGTGATTACTCAGATACTCCTTGGAAATTTTAGAATTTTGTTTGTATTATTAAAGTAGAAATACATTTTTGGTTGCAAAAAAAATTAGGAAAATGAATCATTAATTAAACTGAATCATCAAGTCAGGGGGCGTGTAATTTAATTGATTGCATAAGTTTTTCTTTAGTGATATTAAATTCTGGCATTAGAAATTTAGTAGAATATGTCCATAGTCGGTGCAGTGCACCATACCTGTGGTTTCTCTGTTAGGAGCAACTGTGTAAAACAGACTTCATACTGTTCATCCACTAAAATAACCTTGGGACCAGCTGGATAATTGCAAAATTGTCAATGAAAAGCATCATCATTTGTTTGCAATGCCACTTGGTTTAATTTAAAACAATTAAAGTGTGTACTTTTAAGTGTTCAGATACATTTTGTGGGCACTATGATGTCATAGCTAATTGTTTTTGCAGAGGCAGGTTGTTTACAACAGCAATAAAATGTAAAAAATGTAAGTCTAAAGTGGTACTATTTTAAAAATGAGTAGCAAACTGTTGGTTTTCATGTTATAGTTAAGCTCAGGTACCACACATGAAGAAGCAGACTGGCAAAACAGTGATGTAGCAGTTGGAGTGGCTGGTTTTTAGCAGTTTAGCTCATGTAATTGTTTTCAATAAACAGATTAACTTGTCTTCTGGAATTGCTGCCATGTTGGTGTTATTGAAATTCAGCCAACTTGGCAAGCAAACACAAGCCATACGTCTCCAACAGCTTAAATCAGACAGTAATACACTGGAGACATACACACAAAGAAAATACAACTCAGATAAGGGCAAGAGCTCTCAACGCTGTAGAGCAGGATAAGAACAAAATGAGTCTCACTCCAGCATTGACACCATTGAACTGTAGTGTAAATGGAGCAGGTCTGAAATCGGATTCAGTGTTCACTAGAGTTTAACATCTTACTAAAGGCGTTTTTGTGTGATTATGTATTAGTACCACCTGTATCCCATATGTTATAATGTACCTTGTTGTGTTTGTGTTAGAACTGTGTTTTGAGGGCAATTGTCACTGAATGCATCTCTTTGTAAACAGTAGTTTTAATTCTACGCAGTTTGATAAACTAGGTTCGAGCAGGTTCAGAAGTTCAGACCTCTCAAAGGCACAGCAGAGGTGGTATTTACTGTACGTTATTTTTTCTACTGGAAGCTGGGCCAGAAGGTAAAGACGATGTCAGTGGCTGAGGGCAACACCGATTTTTCAGACCTCACAAGAGTCTCATCGCAGCGCTGTAGAGAATCTGGCCTGATTTCTCGCCAAAGTAGGCAGCGGTGTCTAGCTAAATATAGCTGCCGTTATGAAGCGAGGAGGTATGCTAGATTTCTATCTGTGCTTGCAAGAGCCTCTGTGGGCCCTCAGGGCTGAGGCATTGCCACCTCTTAACTTCCTCAATGCCTTGAGGAGCGGAAAACTTTTGTGGATAATAGGTTGAAATGTAGTGAATTGCATATATAGCGAGGACCAAAACTAGGACCACATACGTTTTTTATACTCTTAATTCTGGAAATGATTTGAGATATCTGAGATTTTTGCACTATAGCTCACCAGTGAAATGAAATCAAAAGTGTGACAGTGTCGATGCCTTTGTACTAAAGGTCTTTTTCCTTTCATTGAATTGCACACAGTGTTCTTTACAATATTCCCTAATCATGGCTAAAACATGGATCATCAGGTTTTGCATGGAATTTGCACGGAAGACATGGAATTCATACCATCTCAAGTGCAGAATGTCATTATGGCAGAGGTAAATTATACAAAATATAACTTATAAAAATCAACTTGTTACTGAAATTCCTGTAACAGGTGAGCTTTATGAAACATGTTTGCCAATTTCTTTTTATTTAAAGTGCTGTGATATATCACTGTGATACATCACAACTTGGGTGCTGTCACTATAGTTTTGGTGCAGTCCTGATTCAGTTTCATTGTGATTTAATTCAGCTTGGTGTAATACTAATTCGATTATAATGTGATTCAGTTTCAGTTTAGTTTGATGTGATCCTACTTCAGAATTCAGATCCTGCTTTATTGTTTTTTTAACTCAGGTTCAGCCCAAGAAATCAAATCCAATGTGAAAACAGCTTTAATTATGTGATGCACCTAATGACTAATGCCTAATAAATAATATTGCTCTTAAACTTTAAATAGGCCAAGGTCCTGACACTTCATTGTGTCTGAGTTTAGCCCTCACTCCATAGTGACTTTCTAATGCCACTGTGGTAAAGTGTCAGAAGAGCTGAGCCCTCTCGGGGTCACCCAGGATTCCCTGCAGTGCCCCACTAAAGTGGGCACCTGGACACAGATGGGCTGGATGGCCACTGGCCCTGGTGTCAGCCATCTTTGTCAGACTGGATGATGGAACTGAGTCTATCTGGGTAAAAACTCGAGCTGTGCCAAGCCCACAGCAGGCTCCCAGGATGCAACAGGACTAATGGCCACAATGAGGTTGGTGACATCAGTGTATTTATCATACAAACACACTGTAAGTTGCTCAGTGGCTTCAGTGGGGTGCTGGGATTGGCTCCAGAAATCATTTTCAAGTTTTGGTTAATCATCCCATCCCTAATATACAGTTTTTCAAAGTGTCCCCTTTTTTAGAAACGTAATCACTTCATTAGTTTCACCGCATACATGTATTTATTTTGGAAGCCAGCAGTAATGTTTTCTTTGAGACCAGAACCCTATAACAAATTCATATCACGCCACAGTGATTATTAGCATCACCTCTGTTCACAATATCCTGTTCTTAGCACCGAATTACCTCTACCTTGATTTTCTATTCTGGCTCCTCCTTTGGTTCATCTTACAGAAATAAGGCACATGAAGAAGTCATCGCTCATTAAGAAGAGCGGCCTGGGGAGAGCATATGTTATGATGGATAGTACCGTTAGGATAACTAAAGGCCATTTGCCTGGTAGCCACAGAGCGCCGGTACGCAGTGCTGCGGGCTCATGCCGCGAGCCCCACGCCGGCTCTTGACTCTGTCAGCTCGCTCTATTATTGAATGAGCTACTTAACCTTGATAAAGATACCCGACTCCCTCAAGGTTCCTTCTCCTTTAGCTGCGGTGAGAGCTACTGCAAATTTAAGCTAATGGGCAGTTATCGCTGCATACATCATGAGATGATCCTCATCTGTTGGCTGAAGATGGTGTAATGTGAGTTCGGGCTGAAATCTGCTCTCAGTAGACTTGGACAAAATAGCATTTGGTAAAAAGCCTCATGGATGTTTCATTAGCATAATTAATTGTGCATTTGGATAATTTGTTTAAATTAAATAGTTGTACATTTAGTGGCATTGCAATAAAATAAGAACAGTAAGTCCAAAGTTCAAACACCAAACACCATCTAGCTCAGATGATAGAGTATTGCGTTAGTAGTGATAAAGGTTGTGGGTTCGAATCCTAGGGAACACATACTGATTAAATGCATACCCTGAATGCTTTGTGGGTAAAAGCAGCTGCCAAGTGCATAAATGTTAATAAAATGTAGATGAAGTGGTTAATTGCTTGCAGAAAACAGCATTACGATAAAATAAACACATTTTCAGTAAGTAGTTACATATATTTATACATAATTCAGAAATATAGTTCATTTAGAAATTTACCTGCAAGCCTGAAGATGTGTCTTTTAAGATGGGCTGTCAAACAAAAATACTTTTTTATGTGTATTTCTGAACTCTGTCATGTAAAAGTGCTGTGACATTGTGTTTAAGCCTCACATGAATCTCCAGATTGTGGAAATAGAATCACAGGCAGTTTTCTGAGG
This sequence comes from Ambastaia sidthimunki, assembly GCA_036877625.1. Lineage (NCBI taxonomy): Eukaryota > Metazoa > Chordata > Actinopteri > Cypriniformes > Botiidae > Ambastaia > Ambastaia sidthimunki. The sequence continues at coordinate 11,901 of JAZGTK010016910.1, forward strand.
ATGTCCCACTGAGATACAGCTGATGGCCGAGGGAAATGTGATTACCAAGTCCCCAAAGTGCGATCTGTCACACATTACACTCTACCCTGTCAGGACTCACAGCGTTCCGGCGCAGCAGAGATGGAATTGTTTGAGACAGCCGTCAGCTGTTTGAAAAGCCGCCGGAGAACCAGTTCCTTAACCAGTTTCAAAAGAACTGCCATTAGTCAAATTACAAGGGAAAATTAACAATGTCACCTTTTGCACGTGGTGTATAAGTCACTATAGAAACAATTGTGATCGATCAATAATCACATAATAAAACCATTTAGAACAGCATTAAGTTGCCTGCTGAGCCTCTAGTGTTTCTGCATTTGATAGAGGACTACAGAATTTGACAGTAAACACTTTGGATGTATTTTTCTTTGATAATTATATTTTGTATTATCAAACACATACGTTTTTCCATTTAGATTAGATGTTACAGAATTATTTTGGGTGCATTAATTAACCTCGAGAATCATGTGACTTCTAATTGGTGTTTAAAATTTTGTTTAAATTTTGCTTAAAAATCTTGTAATCTGAGGGCATGTTTCAATGTTTGAAAATATAAGTGTTACAAACATATT
>JAZGTK010016911.1:0-12508 GCA_036877625.1 Ambastaia sidthimunki
CAAAGTTAACTATTTTTAGTTATAACTATTAAATCATTTACCTTGCATTTACCACAGCACAAAACATCACATTTTGTGTTTTGTCAGATAAAGTGCTGTACAAACAACCTTTACAGTGTAAATGAAAACATGGATGAAAAAAATTGTGACTATCTTACATTCAGTTCAATAGTACTTTTGTTAGCTTGGAATTGCTTAAAAATAGCAATAATAACAATAATAAAGTACAATAAATTGTTTAAGATTTGGAGTCCAAGACAAAATACTGATGAACCTAATATTAACATAAGCTCATGTTAACTAATCATTTTAATGATTGGATTTGGCGTCAACATTTCAGAATGACCAGAATAATTCATTACTATACTGTAAATTATTATTATTATATATATTTTATATTTATTCAGTCACATAAATTAATTTATTCTGTAAATGAGTTTTCATTATATTTTGTCTTTAACTGATTAAAAAAGTATCAATTTCAAGTGAGTTTACAAGTTTAATTTTTTCAAGGATTTATTCACACCTTAATGTGTTGATCCAGCATTTCTATGCAAAATCCTGTAACTCCCATTAAAATATACACATGTAAACATAGCAGTGATGTGGGGTAGAAATATGGATAAAAGGCTGGTTTGCTGATTCTTTTCTCCATATTTACACCTGACAGAGTGACAGGTAAAAATGAGACATGCTGTGTTTGACTGCACTGTTGACATCTGCAGGTCATACGTTACACCCCTAAATTTTGAAGTGCATTTTGATTTTACAATGGTCAGTGTCCTAGTGGCCATCCGGTGTTTAGCCTCAGGGCAAGTTTAACCATCTCTCTCTATTTCTTTCTCTCTACCACCATTTCCCCGTTTCTCTTTCACATCCCAATTTGCACCTCTCTTTTTCCCGTTCTCCTCCAAGCACGTATTGTTTTCCATATGCCATCCACATCCCCCTGCTGGGCACGGAGCGCCGTTCCCTCCGAGCGCATTCGGCGCAATCAGTCGCGTTTCCAGCGCGCCGCATGCAGCAAAACATACAAGCAAGACAATGAAGGAGGGGAATGGGGGCCATAAATGGGACCAATTTGCCTTCTCCTTCTGTCTTTGTTTATAATGAGCACATTTTCCCACCAGCAGGTTAAAAATATCAAGCGTTCCCTAAATGAACATATTCACCATTGCCTTGCGGTTCCAGCCCACTTTGCCAGGCTGGTGACATTTTCTCTAGGCACGAGGAGTGATGCTTTCTATGCACACAGACACAACCATGTGTAAAATGTGTATAAATGAGACACGTGTGCTGGCAGCTGTGTGCAGCTTTTTCTGTTTTGGAGAGACGAAACTAAGACTCCAATGGGTCTATCCACCTGCTTCTCTGTATTGAGTTGTTCTTCCACAGTCCCAGTCTCTCATTCCTCTTTCTTTTTATTTTATTTTTGCGTAGTTTTATTCTTTCCTAACTTTTTCAATCACATACAATCACAAACTAATTTTAACCCTGTAGTGATTTTACCAAGACGATTTCCTGCTGCAACATCTTACGTTGTTCCAGGACCAACATTTTTATCAAACAAACTATTTTAACTCACATATACACCTAACCACACTCAACTCCAAAGCCTAACCTCATGTTTAACCCCACAATTAAACAATTAAACTAAACATAATCATTAAATTTGATTGGTTGATTGGAATATTGTTTTGGGACCAACAAGTATGCTCCAGAAACATGCTAATAGAGATAATTTTAAAGTAATTCTGCGGTAATTTAAGCCTAATTTAAGACAATTTCTCATTTAAATATTAATTTAAAGATTTAGTTTTAGAGTTTTAGAGTTTAAAAAAAAATTGATTTACTGCAACAGAACATCAAATTATCTGTGTTAAGTTGTTTTAACTGTGAGAGCAACACATGATTTTCAGTGGAAGCATCATAGAAGAGCTGTAATTCCTCATCGCTCTCTTTCTCTCTCTCTCTGTTTCCTGTTAACGGACGGAGTGAGATGATGCTGTTGTGATGGACTGTCCTCCCGCTGAAGTGCATCTGACAGCCCATGATCAAACACAAAGCCTGGGTATAATTCTGTTTGTCCTGATGCTCAGAGCAGGATCAGACATGATAATGCAGTCCTGATGTCTTTGCCCAGCTATTGGATTACTTAACAAGCAGATAGGATTTCTGACACGCAGGTTGAAAAAGAACAATATAATAAGAGACATGGTGCAGATAATTGATCTTGTTAAACCATTTGTTCCAGATGTCAGAAGTCTAGGGTGGACCTGCGTGGGTTGGTCTAAGAATAAAGTTTTATTATAAAGTCTCAAAGTATGTCTGACTTTGAAAAGTGAACAATTCACGGCATTGTGTCACGATCGAGTTTGTCATATATAGAGCAACACTGTGTCATAAGTGGCTGTGTGGAAAACCCAACGGTGTTTCTTTTTTTCCCCAAAAAGTACTCTTTAGTTTTTTTTGACAGAAAAAAGTAAAATTGCCCCTGTCATTTTTTTTCCCCCCCAAATTTTAGATTATTTCTCTCTTTAGCATTTGAAAAAAATCTAACAAACAAACAAACTGTACAACTGTTTTTTGACCATACAAAAAACCACAATTTTAAATTCACAGGTAAGATAAATTACCACAGGTTTCCAGATTACCACATGATTACAAACAAACACTAGCACACATCATTGAAGGCCTAGCAGAACAGCTTTCTCACTTTCACTGACAAACGACCATTTCAGCAATGTTCCCATACAGCTTGGAATCCTTCCATAGACATAATACAATAAATGCCACAGCCTTATAAACTCTGACTGAGCTGATGTGATCAGGGTCATTACTGGGTATGAATGAGGTGCTGAATAGGTGCCGCTGTTATTCTGACACACGCCAGTGGCGCTTATTTTCCCCTCGAGGCTGCAATGTGATTCCTCCTTTAAATCTATTCACAACATCTGTTTTGATCAGCGTAAGAGATTTCACACTGAATACATCACAGTCTTCCATCAGGCAGCGTCACGGTTACAAGAAGCCCAATTAGAGTCACTAAAAGCCCTTTATCCCTTATGCATAGCCTAGTGAGAYGAATGACATCATGTCTTTTGGGTTACGTTTGACACTATAACTGTATCCATTCTGGCTTTGCTCTGTCTTGCCTCTGTGCTTCAACAGGAGAGTCGTGACACGCCGATGGTTTGCGAGAAGGCTTTCCGTTAAGGTCTGGKCTCATATGCATTCTCACCCACAAATGGTGGTGTGTTAACAGACTGGGGCTTTCTCTTTCTGTCTTCCCACAATGTAGTAAAGCCCTCTAGCTGGTGAGAAACAGATTAAGTCTTTGTACATTGAGCAGATATAAAGCAACTGTGGTGGCAAGGCATTGAGGGTATGATGAAGAACATGTTATACAAATACACAGGATGAACTGAAGATCTACAGTATCTTCATGAAACATGCTTTAGGTTTAGCTCTATAACAAACCTGTCAGAGTGAAGAACTCGGTCAGGCATCTGAAATACAGGAATCGGGAGTACAGAGGTTTGGTGTGCCAAATATCAGCTCTGTGCATGTACAGAGACTCTGATGACAGTTTATTGCTACAGGTTGTGGTTTCACCCTCGTACTGGAGTTAATAGAGGTCACTGCAGTGTGGTCAGGAAACTGAGTCTCCATTTTCTCCACCCACTGAGTGACAGCCAATGCTGAACTTACTACGACTCTGTACATGAGCTCCATATCACCCACACATCCACACAATGTCCTTATCCTCTTAGCATTACTTAGTTTATTAGTGTGAACTTTCCATTATGGGCAATCAAACGAAAAATTTACCAAATAAGGAATTATTTTCTCACCCTTAGGTTGTTACCAACCTGATTGGTCTTATTTTCTTCATGGAATGCTAATGAAGGAATCTTATGAAACCATGTAACAGCTCTGTGTAAGGAACAGACTGAAAATCAAATCATTTTTTACTCAAAATCTTCCTCTCCAGTGAGCCGTTAACTCAAGAACTGCTGCCAAGACATCAGAGTTGTGAAAGATTAATTTCTTTTCCAGTTTTTTCAATAAAACATTTAACCTGTTAAGCTGACACATCCACGTGATTTTGTTTACCAAGCTTTTGTTTATATATTTACTATGTATTTTATTGTCCAAGAACAGTATAAAACTTCACATACTATATATCATTACAAAGGTCAAAAGGTTTAGCTTTGATATTCGAGCACTGTTTCATAAAATAGATTTAAAATTTGAGCATACAGGTTTACAATAACATGAGGGTGAGTAAACAATAACAAATTTGATTTTCATTTAGTTTTGTTAAACTATTTCTTTAACCATATCTGTAGTATGAAGTAGAAATACACTGTATTCAGACAAAATTAATAAAGAACAACATACAAAATGTGTCAGATTCATATGGTGATTTTTAAACAGTATCTGTAAGAAAAGCTTTAATGAAGTGGTTTGCATTTATTTTCATCTACAGCATCTACAGAGGTAATGAAATTACCTTCTCAAGAAGAAATGAAATAATTGGGCATCTACATGTCTCACCTCACTGTGTCCTGCTTTTGGCTGTAAATAAACTCTAATTCAGAGAGTGTTTGTGGAGTTTGTCTGTTATCTCGACTGCAGCCTCTAACCTTAAGGGATTCTGCCTGTTCTTCAGTCAAGATATTTGATAATTCCACATTTTCTCTCTGTTGTTTTCTTTTCTATTTTTAGGTCACATAATCCCTGTGAATTAACCATAACAAAACTCTAAATTGTCTGACATAATTAGGCCTGGATGGTCCTGCATGCTTACATAAACTCTAAATTACCTTAAACACAGAACCAATGGGTCACCAATTTAATTAGGTACAATATAATTTTCAAGCCCTTATTACTTAAAAGAAAGCGACTAAAACGGTAATATTGTCACTAAAATTTATGCATGTTTAATATAATCAGTTGCGCTCTCCTAAAATATAAAATCTGTTTAAATTCCTATTGATAAAAAAAAAAAAGTTTGGACATCATTTGTTCAGAAAGCTGCAGATTTAATGTATTAACACGCAGCCAGCTTCTAGCCAGTGTAGTTTCTTTTGCAGATGGAGTTTTTAGATGCTTAAACAAACCATCTTCACCCCATAGCGTCGCCTGCCCTCATTAAACACAACAATTACTTTTGTGTATCAAATCAACATCCAATTCATGCAGTGTGATATTATCGTCTGCGTGAGGCTCGACGCTTTTACTGAGCAGGAAGCGAGTTAAGGAACAATTAGTGACATGATGGGAGGAGATATTTAATGTCTAATCTTCCTTTTTTACAAAACACAAAGAGAGAACAGGGCCTCTGATGGCAGCTGTGACAAGAGTTCTGCTGAGCTCGATCACACAAAAGAAGGGGTTAGAGAATAAAAGATTAGGATACAGAACCATGAGGCTCAGCCCAGCCTGGTGATTCGGGTTGAAATATTACCAATGTTTCTGACACAGATTTTGTTTACTGCAATTAACATTATTTCCTTTACTTTTTTTGGAAGGGGGATGGAATGAATGTGGGCCGCCATCTGGGGGTTTATTCAGGCTGTTGTATCTGCCCATGCTTTCTCCATGCGAGAAGAACACGCATTATGACTTTACAATATGGTCTGATTGAATGAAGGTGTATGAATGTGGTACAATGTCTATTATGAACGATTACACCTGCCAGCTCCTACAATGGCAGCTTTGAAAGCACTGGAGATTACAGTATAGACTTGAGGACGACTGAGGAGAATGAAAGGATACCACATATCCGTTTCTTATTACGAAACTTTTGTGCTGGGTTGTGGACAAATGAAAAATTATTTTAAATCAATTTGAGGCACATTTATTGGTCTTTATTTCAATTGGACAATGGGGAGCTGAAACAGGAAGTGGAGGTGGAAAATGATTGTGAAAAGATTTTGAGGCATGACTTGAGTACAGCGTTTCAATACAGCTCATTGTTTCGGCATGCTGGCCGTAAATCTAAACGATTTTAATGCTTTCAAAATAAATCTTTGTGTTTTTCTCTTTTATCTGCTGGTTATGTGTGCGTCACATACCGTATGCTTTCCTGAATTATGTAGCTCATCTAAACTCTAAATAGATATTGTCTTTATTTATACCCATCAATATTCACATTATGACTCATTCAAAGTTAATAGCTGTTTAGCATAGACAAACACAGCTATCTACCTCAAGGACACAGTGAGTCTGGCGCAGGTATCAGAGCTGCTTTCTCTGTGTCAGGTGTGCCATTGAATCAAGCTTTCAAAGAGTGAAGCTTGAAGACAACACTCACTGCAGATGAGAGAACTGCCCTAACAACTGTCTTCTAAGCAGAACGGTCTCTTTGGAGAATGTTTTGGCAAATGCGCACCGTGAGATGTAATGCCTCCAGACAGGATAAAATATGAGGCTTAACGATGGGAATGATTTTGATGTTTTTTCTGGCCTCCCCAACAGGAAAATATCTGCTAGTAATTAAAATATGGGCCGTACTGTTTTGGAGTTCGGTAACTTAACACGGTCTTTGTAAATTTCTTTGTTGTGAAATGTAGAAGAAACTTTAAAGTGTTTGTTTACTTAAAAATGAAGATTCAGTTACACTATGACTTTCTTCTGTGAAACAGGACATATTTTGTAGAAAGACAACATTATAAAAGCACCAGAAAAAGCAGGAATTTTTAGTTTTTTTACATAGTTCTCAAATCTCATTCCTGCTGGTCTATGTTAAACGTAAAAATGTCAAAAATCATCCTTTTTGTGTTCTATGGAAAAGAAAAATCACAATTGATAGTGAAGAAAGGAGGAGACAATTTTTATTTCTGAGTGAACTATTCCTATAATAAAGCTATTGATCCTTTGACCCTTATACTGGTCTGATCAAACTCCCAAGAGTACCGTATGTCATTCACAGGAATGTGACCTTCAAAGTAATGCTATTTTGTTTCTGTTCTGTAGATACGAGTTAAATTTGAGGTCATTGGCGAGTATAGTTGTGTCATGTACAGTATATTTGCAGGTACTATATTATCTGTTGATGAACAATTTAAACTTGAATGTAACTGAGTAATATTTTCTACAGCAGTATAACTGGTGAATTATTCTTTGAAGAAGAATTTTTTTGCTTTTTATTGTTTTTTCTTTGAAAGAAAACCGGCTTTTTGAAGTGACATCTCGCTGACATTTACAGACACGTGTGCTACAATTTCAGATGTCATAAAAGCTTTCCTAACACACAATTAGAAGATGTTGTGAGCTGAAGTTCATTCACCCTCATGACTTACCAAAGGTTGTTGTTTTGCCCTTGATATTTTGCTAAAAAGTTTCTTTGCATATTTCAAACCTCCTAGTATATTTAGAAGTACACCGGTGTGATTTTATGTTTCCCAAGTATAAATGTTTTGGATTACATACCATCTGTTTCTTACAGACCATAGAGATGTTACATCTTTTCTGTAACATTTTGTTATTGTTTTAAATGTGTTTCTTAAGAATGAACATGGCAATCTTTTTCAAGCTTTGCAGACTGGAAAATGAGATTCATACCGAATGGTCCTGAGAGCACTTGTGCCTGTTTAAAGGACTTTAAAGATATGGGATATAAAATAAATTAATTTATGGCAATTGCATAATTAGCCATTATGTTCTGTAATTTTTTCAGTCGTTGAGTCTTTTACATGTTGATTTAGAATTATTTCAGTAATGTTTAATTTTTAATGAAAGATCTTTTGAAAGTTATTTGATGTGTAAGTTATTCTGTGTACAGTAACGAGGTTGTTTCACAGTTCAGTTTGAGCTGTTCTTCTCACACTACATTTTAAATACTACCTGATCACATCAGAACTACCAAACACCACCCAATCACAACAATCATTCACTTAGAGACTAAACATAATGCAATAGTTGAATTATTGAACTATTACTCTAGTTAAAATAAATGGTGAGTCTACAAGATCCTCATCCATTCCTTTGACTGCCCTTTTGCAAATCTGTATAAGATCCCTATCAGTGTCACACATATAGAACTTCTACACCACTACATACAATGTATTTCCATACATTAGTTTTAAAGTTAACTTTTTCTCACACATTCAGTGCTTGAGTTAAAAAAGTAACCATAAGGTCAGGGCCAAAAGTACCCATAGCTGAAGAAACATCTATGTAAAATGAACTATATGCACTTTAAGCAGTAACTGACTTTAGGGGGTGCACACCTCAATTAATGGGGTCAGATATTCTCCCCACTCAGAGAATAAACTTTTGCTACATAGTCTCAGAGTTGATCTTCCTGCCCTGATCCCCTCCTCTCTCTCTCTTTTTTCCCTCTTTCTCCTTTTAAAGGTGCTGTGGGTGATTACAGCTCCTGGGGGTCTGCTGCTGGATGGTTCCCTTGGGGACAGCTGTCCACATGGGAGCAGCCTCTCTAGAGGGCCCAAATTAGAGGGTGTGTGACAGGTGCGATGAGGGGGGCATGACGGCCGCCAAATTTCTCTGTGCATTAGATATAGAGAGAGAGAGACTGAGAAATAGAGATTGAGAGAGAAGGCTGAAATATTTATGATCAACGACTTCACAGAAAAGTGCAGGGCTTCAGCACTGTCCCCCTGGGGAGCGAGTGGACTAAGTCAGTGTGCCCGCCGGTCCAAACTGACAGCTCCCAGATGGGTCATTAGTGAGCATTACCTGAATGTGCACACATACATATGTGCACACACACATATACATTATATACTATATGCTGTATAGTTACACTCTTTTTTTTTTGCAGTGATGCCATTTTAAAGACATTTATAAGTGCTGTTTGATTTTTATTGTGTCTGTCTAAAGTTCTCATTGAGAAATTGACAAAAAGTGTTCTAAGAAACCAGAGACAGATTCAGCTTATCTGAGATGGTTTAGTTGTACTGTGTGACTGGTGCCAATTCTGTCTCAGAGACAAAAGAACGTCCATGTTTATTCCATCAGCAGGCCTGGATTTGTAGTGGCTAGATCTTTCCTTTGACCTCTTGACACATTTGCACTGCAGTATTTTAACCACATTCCAGGAAATCTGTTTACTTTGTTGAAAAGTTAGGCTGTAAAGTTCACAAACAGCATGTTCCACAGACTCGTGGTGCACGATTACTGTTGCGCAAAACACATGCGCAGACTTGCGACTGCCTGAGACTCCCTGCCAACACTTGGCTTCATTGACTGCGCCATTCCATTTCCACCCACAAGCTCCATTCTCTCACTGTGCAAAGAACGACTTGGTGCACAATTACAATTAAGTTCAAGATGCACTTGAGACCATTATGACGCCTAGCTGAACACATTTTAAACCACCAGGTTGCCTGTCTACACCCATCTGAGTCGGGATCCAGGAGAATGTTTAATTTGCCCACAAACAATGAAACTATGTGCTGTAGCTTATCCAGAGCTGTGGGTTATCCAGAGAAGCTGCTGTCCTCTTTTCTCTAGGTTGTGAGGTCTACCACTGAATCCCTCTCCCTCTGGCCATGCCTGTCTGCCAGTTACACTCCTTAGCAAGTGACCCACAAGTCTGCCAGTCCCCCTCACATGCCCAGTGGTGCGTTGCCAGTTGGCATGCATGGGTAGAGGCAACATATTGCAGCACCGAATGCTCTCAAGTAGACTTGGTACATTGGCCATTAATCAGAAGGCTCTGTGCTCCTCTGTTTGGACGCTGAAGTGCCAGAAATCACGGCCAGTCGGTTTAAAGGGAGAGCAATTGCTCTTTAGGGAGCCAAGAGTAAGAAACGTATTTTGTCCTGCCGGGAAGTTGGTGCAGTTAGTTGTCGTGATTGATTATTTGGTGCCCTCTCCCCAAAACATTTCCCTTAAGCAGGGCCAAAGGTTACAGAAATGTCAGCTTTGTATGTTTGAGTGATTAATTGTGCTGATTGATGTCATCTTCAAATCCGATTTTCTGTTTTTGTGTGTTCTGCCCCCCTTTTTTGATAAGAGAGAGCAAAACAATCAAGTTAAGTGAGATGAAAGGAAACATCCATATTAATATTTCAACTTAAAACGCTCGTAATGCTCTCTCCAAACACACCCCATTCGGTAATGTCAACTCTGAGGCGATCAGTAGCTCATTTATTTGTTCCTTGTGGGGAGTAGGAAGGAGCGGCCGCTGTATGTACATGGATAATATGATTGATTTGCATCGTCTACACCAATTTCCCCTCCAGTCCGCGCCACAATTCATGTGTGTGTGTTACCCCCTCCCACACAGCCTACCAAATGATAAGTGAAGCCATTAGAGTAAAGAAGGCAATATACACTCAGGGTTCGGTTAGTGGGGTCAAGTCATCTGCAGACTCATTTATCAGCTTTATTTCACTTTTTTTTTGTTACGACTTGCTCAGTTAAAAAATGGAAGGCATCTCGCTTTATTTTAGGTGATCGGCTACTTGTTTTATTTTAGCTTGCTAATAAATGTTTTTGTAGCTCAACATCAAAAGATGAACATGCACGTTATTATATGTATGCAAGAATGCATTGTCGGCTAATAGTTTAGACATTTGGATGCTAGATGTGTTGATGTTGGATAGCCAGAAATATGTTTTTAGATGGGGCAAAGCATAAGCTAAAATTAAACCTGCACCGATCTTTATCCTTAATGTTTTTCTAAAACATTAATGTGCGTTGAACTTTTCAACTTTTGCAAGTAGCCTGTACAAGTCAAATTGAACAGAAGCGCTCGAAAACTAAGGCGATAAACTTATCAAATTCCATCCGATGCCACATGTCTGCGAGTGTGTGTCCATGTAAGCACTTGGCTTATTCTTGTGCGGGTTTTTGTGCCGGGTCTCTCTAATCTAAGATTTATTGACCATTAGTGAACTCAGAAAGTCATTACAGTTCATTCTGCTTGGGGCCTGACGTTTTATTAGGACAAATTTCCCCGCTGAGAACGTGCACCAGCGCTGAACTGCTCACGCTTCCCGCCGCGTGAGGTCACGTGACCTGCGGCTCTCCTTTCCTCTTCGTGCACTAAAAGCACAATGTTACTGAACACCAGTCCATTATCAGAGAGCGGGACCTGCCATCAAGAGGGATAGTGGGAAGAAAATGCCATCTCACCCCCCTGTGACTAATTATGTGAAGATGCAAATTGTTTTGCCACGCTCCCTCTCTTTCTGATCATTACATACGGCTTTGATTTGTGTTTTTCACCCAGAGAGGTGATGCGAAAGTTGCGGAGAGTGTGAGACTAAAGTTTACTACAAGGGGTGTTTAAACGACTGATGTGCAGTGTTTTATCCCTTTTAAAAAATGAAAGTATAAATAAAATTACAGTGACATTTTGTATGTTTTTGTTTTTACTTTGACTTTTTTTATTCTAGCAAACTCATTGCTCTTGGCAGGCCTTTTGGAGTCTGTGTGTTCACAGTCACGCTGCTGGTATACAAGTTTCTTGAGGAACTTTCAATTGATATTGAGTGTAGGCAGGGACCTTAAGATGTACCACCCAAACAACAATGAACTAGGGAAATGGTAACAATTAGGTGGACTAGCCCGAAAAATGCATGTCTACATTTATTAGACACTTTTATCCAAAGCGACTTACAGTGAATTCAAGGTATACATTTTTGTCAGTACTTGTGTTCCCTGGGATCAAACCCACAACCTTTGTGTTGCTAACGCAATGCTCTACCAGTTAAGCTACAGGAACACCAAGTCCTGTATGCATGTTTTAGCATTTGTGCTAGAACCAAAAGTGAAGGTTGCAACAAAACCTCATGTCCATTTACATTTAAATGCATTTAATTGAAACTATCATTCATTATATCAAATATGTTTTCTAAAGCAGATAAAGTTGTACCATCAATAAATACAGATACCTTTTCATCGCCTAGTCCTACTGTACGTACCTGCATAGATAAGCAGGCAGCTATAGTACAAATCAACTTCTTTAAATTCCTGAAGTAGCCAATGGGCAGCGTGCTCTGATATGTTTTTACCACGATCAATCGGACAACATGTACAAACAGTGTAACAGTGTTAAGAGTCCATTCAATGGACCTGCATTGTAAACGAAAATAGATGCCAACAGCGTTCGGCCCAGCAGGGCAAAATGAGCAGTGTGTGCTTTTCCCTTTGTGTGTGTGTGTGTGTGTGTGTGTGTGTGTGTGTGGGGATGGGTTGAGTTACTGTCACTGTCTGCTTGAGTTTATGCCATCCTCTCTTTCCATTTGGGCAGACGGTTCACTTTATGAAACCATCATTCTGCCTCCTATCCTCTGTGTCTTTAGTGCCATGGGGAAAAAAGGGAGAACTCCATTTTAGTCATGTCACCCATTCCTCTTAGTGAGTGTGTGTGTGAGGGAGAAAGAGAGAGACGGAGAGGATATGGAAGCTCCAAATGGAACTCTTCAGTCATTCTGAGTGATGTAGTGAGCTTCTGGAAATATTACGTTCATCTGTGCTTGTATTTAGACATTTGTACGCACAGCACATATCTGCTCATCGCCCA
>JAZGTK010016912.1:0-12508 GCA_036877625.1 Ambastaia sidthimunki
GAGACACAATTGAGATATTAAAGAGATCATAGATCACTTTTCCACCTCACCTGCCTGATCCTGTTCACCATACCAGGTGTTCCAGCTTCCAACAACCTCACATGGATAATCAGCATCCTGATGGAGCTCTTTCTGGACCTCAGCTCTACAGTTGAACAGTGGAGGAACTTCAGAAAGCCTTACATATCAGTCACATCACCCACAATGTTCTCACTTGACTATCAAAGACCCCAATGGTTTGCCTAGTGCATGTTTTCTTTCATGTGTTGAGGTATTTCCTGTCAAAACAGGAAGTTGTGGTGGGACGTACTGAAGTGCTTGTTTCTTTTCATAAGATAACCAATAGGCTTTAGCTTTTTTAAAGTCATGAATCATGATTTGTTTCTTTCTGTTGCTAGTTGGTAGCATATAGCATTAGGGCATCTACACACTAGCATACTAATGGCTTTAAAGCATACAGACCAAAAGCAACAAAACTCCAACTCTGGTATTATTAATGAAAGATTAAACCTTATCATCCACATCCCAAAGTGGGACTGAAAACTGACTTTTAAAAAGACATGCCACAAAAAAAACGAACATGTCTCAGTCAAGAGACAAACAAGGAACCAAAACACATAAAATGAAGACAATGCAGACCAGCTAGCAGATACACACAAAGAAAAATCAAGTGGGCGGAAAAATCTTAATCAGCTGTGCATAATAACAAAATCATAAGTGAGCTTACGACAGTTTGTTGTATGCCTCTAAATATTCCGGCTTCACATTGTGAACTGCAAGAAAAAAAATGCATTTGAATATGTCAAGAAAGACAAATGGACCAGCGGTGGAATCTCACGGTGTTAAAAATAGAACTTGATCTATTCTTCGCAGCTGGGATAAACTTTGAGAATATGCACTGAATATCAAACACTTGAAATCATTTAAGAGTTTCTCACTCACACCAGCCGTTTCATGAAATAACACCCTCATTTTTCTAAATCCAATTTTCATTACAATTCTCAGCACAGGTGGTATCTTGACAACGAATTCTACAAATAAACACATTGGAGCCTGATTTATTAAAGCAATTAGTATAGTTTTAGCCGATTTACTGGAGCAGAACCACAAAAAACTCATAATTTAGGCGCTGTAATATTTTTAGCAATTCTATCAATTATATTGCATGCACAATTTCTCCCAAGGCCTAAATGTTTCAGCACATCCTTGAAGATTGTAGATGGATTGGCTCACACTGTATCTTGTAGAGGTTACTGGTTTCTGTCTTGGATAGCAGATTGGAGTGGGCATCCTTCCTGGCATCCACTTTGTGTGCAAACATGGAACTCAACCAGCCTTCATCACTTTTATTTGCAAAACCTCTAAAGATTCACAAAGCAAAACTGTTTCAGCAAGTGTTCAATAAATATGTAAATGATGCATCACACACTGAACTACAAAGAATGTTCTCAAAACTACAAATACCGAAAATAGGCCTGTGGTAGCTTACATGACGTGTCCTACGGCAGGACATGATATACTTACTCTACAAATAACTTAAAGAAACATTGTTTTAATATTTGTATAATTATTATGCATGCATTTAAAATGGCGTCATGGCGACCTGTTGATACATTATGTTTACAACACGGGACCACCTTGGACCTTCACCTATAGTTCTGTGCATGTCAGTACATTTTTGGCTTTTAGTGTTTGATCAAAGTTATTGGTTAAATACGAGATTATACACAAATGCAACTATTACAGTGCAAGACAATTGAAATAAACTGCAAAAGGGTGATAAAAATTTAAACACAAAGCTGCAGTCACATCAATGTTCAAAACGGTCTCTTTACCTTTGATCAATTCGCAACTGTAAGCTTATAATAATGATTATAATTTAAACTGTTTCAAACAAAGATGGCAATAGAGAGACAAAAGTTACGAATTGCAGCTTTATGTTAAAATGTTTGACTATACAGCTTCAGAATGCATGCACATTCATATACACTTTAACTTAAAATCTATTGGGGAAACGTTAATGTCCGTGTTATTTGATCAACTAAATTTAAATGAATGAATGGACTTTATATAAGACATCACTGAACCTCTCATTTACCTATAAAAGTTTTGTTAGTACTTTTAGCAGTTCAATCCCAGGCCCAAGGTATCGTGCTCAATAGTTACAGTTTATGCATCTTCCAATCGTTACATCAGTGTTACCTGGCTGTCCGTGCTGAATACAGCTTGTGAAATAAACGCTCCTGCCTCTTGAGGACGTGTAAACAGCGCGTTGTCGCCATTACTGACGCGTGTTGCGTATGCCTGCGCGTCTCTATATGAAGTTGCAGGAGTTGCAACACACGCGCTTTTCTCCGAGTTAATGTTTGACGCGCGTGAACTGTTGGACTGCAGGTGTAGGTGCGATTGGTGAGCAGCTTAGCGATTCATTCATCACCATAAATGATTGATTTTGCCCCTGATGTAATTAAAATCCCGCAAAAGAAACTCTTACAACAATCTGCCACAGTAAAAACCATCACACCAAAATTCCTAGACAACTGTAACACCAGTCGCATACAGCTGTCATTAAATACTGTATGTAACTGTACATGACAGAAACAGTCTGAATTTTGTCTAGGAGTAAATTTCATTTTAATTTATCATTATTTTACATTTACAAGTCTAACCTCATTAAGGCAATCTGATCAATCTGATCTGATCTGTTCATAGAATCAAGATATAAACTATGACCTGAACAATTTCACCATGTGGAGAATTTTGAGAAATGTTCAGTCTTAGTGTTTTACCAGTTTAATATATATGTTTGCAATTTAGTTGACCGACTGCATTACAGACTGTTTGAAATATAGTTCAGCTGTTTTTAAGCTCAGTTTTTATCTTTCCACCATGTTTGACTTGGAGGTCTGGAAGAGTCTCTTTGATGGTGTTAAATAAGTCGTCAAACTCTTGGCCAACGCAGATGTCCTGCAAGAAAACTCAGGTTAGAGATGCAAAAAAGTGAAGACAATTGTGGAATATTGGGGGAAAAATATTTACAGAGAAGTCCAAGAGCTCCAGGGCTGATTCTGGGTTTGCATGCACGGATTTGAGAATGGCGAAGCTCCCTGCCGACTGCATTGGATTACGGGACATCTGGATCAGACGAAAATGCAACAAAATTAGAGAGATAAAAAAGAAAGAAATGCCATAAATCTCTTATCATGCTGACTTGAGAGTTTAGCTTTAAATGCCATTTTTATCCTAGCATTACTTGCTTCAATAACTCCCTGCTGTTAGTATTTTAATGGTTTGTTTCATGCGTCGTACTCTGAGAATTCGTAGAGTTGAGTTCACTTTGAGTCCCAGCGCCAGATGAATTGCACCTTCGAGCGGAATGCGATTATTGCTGAAAGAAGAGAACAAGACAACAGTTGACAATAGTGCTTTAAAAGTGTTTTTACTTGTGCCGGCTTTGACTGTTTGCTGAGGCTTGTGGGTTTTTTTTCCCATGCAAATAAATCATAAGACTAACTGCATTGTGAACATTCAAGCTAATTTAAGAGACAAACATTGAACCATTTAAACAGCCAACCGCCTCATAATTGCTGCAATAAATCAAAGTCGACATTCCCTCAACTATTTGTCATCATGTCACGGGCACCCATCAAACCTGTGTGTCCTCTTACAAAGAACTGTTTGTGCCTTTAAAACATTGACTCATGAATGAGCAAATCTGGCAGCCCATAAATACTGTGCACTTATGAGGACAGTACCTGATATTCAGGTCCTCCAGTGTATTGTTGTGTTTGAGAACTTCCTCTAGGGCCAAGGCTCCCTCTTTACCCAGGCCGTTGTACGACAAATCCAGGGTCCGCAGGAAGATGTTTCCCTTCGAAATCAACAAATAATTAAAGCACAGACTGGAGCAACATCTGAACAGAAATCGAGTTGGAGATCAGAGGAGCTACTTTTACAATTTAGTTTAGGTAGCATATTGAATTCTAAAAGTTACACCATGTTTCTGTGGCACAATGACCTTTCTCAAAATGTAATTTCTCATGATATGACCACCTGACGTCCAAGCATTAAAACTTGAGTTGATCAATGGACATTAGACTGCTGAAGCTCTCAGTTGGGAATCTGGCAGAGGATGGACATCATTCCTGTCTTACCTCCAGGCCTTTAGCAAATGCAATGGCTCCGTTTCCTCGAATGGAATTCCAAGCCAGACTGAGCGACTTAACTCCTGTGTTCTCTGCAACAGCAGAACCCAGAATTTCCCCTGAGGAAGAGAGATGAAGAGAAAGAAACAGGCTGAACTCTCTGTTGTACAGCTTTAAACTTTAAAGTTTCAACTTTAAGTTGTATCATTGCTAATGTTTTTTTACAGTTTATTTTACTTTATAGTTTAATTTGTGGTGTTCTTGTTTATTAGTCATTTAGCGGACCGTTTTCGGTTTTAATCTGTTTTATTTAGGGACAATTTTCATGGAGTAATGTGAGGTGAGGTGTCTTGCTCTAGAACAAAATGATAAATCATATTTCACATCCTGCAGGGATCAAACTAGCCTTTTGATAGCCAGCCTCGAGCTTTTAACCAGCATGCCCACTACCTCCAGCTACCTCCTTTACAAAATAAAATATTTATCCTGCCAATAAAGCTTACTGAAATTGAAGAGTAAAATACAAACATTTTTAATTTTTAAAATAATTATTTAATTAAAACAGTCATTTTAATAACATAATTTCAGTCAAGTGTGTCCAGATATATATACTATATCACAGAAACAATCTTAAATTACTGATTTTCCATCACTTTAAATTCTGTTTTACTTTTCTCTTATTATTATTATTTACTACATGCTGTAGAATGCCTGCACCTCACTCCAGGTGTTTCAATGAATAATGTCACTGAAATATTCTATGTGCACTAGATAAATATATCTGAAATAAACTTTTGACTGGTAGTGCACAACTTAACACCCTTCTCAAAATTAATCGGTTGCTCCTCAAAAAAACAAACCTTGTATTGGTATTACGTGTTAACTGTGTTAGGCTTCAATGACCCCTTTTTAAATTATCACCAGGACTGAATGCCAAAAATAATCATTAGTGGTGTAAGATTATGGAAATAAAGTCGCACACCATATGTAATATAAACAAAGATGTGGCAGTAGAATCTGGGGGTGTGTGAATCACGCTGGGTCATGAAGTAGATTCTTATGATGGTTCTATGCAATATTTTCCTGTCGGATTATTAAAGCAATTTCCATGTTGTCACAGTCTGTCCCTCATGTTGACAGCTTTGAGGGTTTAGGACATTCTGTATCTCATCATCATACTGTATGTGATGATCTGAGATACAAGCCCTCTTGAGTTTTAAACGCTTGATAATTTGCATTGCAGTATAATTTACTTTATCATTGCAAAGATAATTTGCTTTAGCATCGTAGCTGAATACCATTTCCAATTTGCATTGCAGTTCTAAAAAGAGCACTTCTAGCTATAAACAACTGTGTTATTTTAAAGCACTGTTTTTCTATATAGTCTCATAGAAAGATAATAATCAGCAGTGAGTTTTTGGGGAGCCACATGTGTTTGCTTGAAAACCTAAAGATTCTAAAACAAAAAAATCTAAAGAAATCTAAACATTTTCATCCCAAAGCTTTTCTTTAAACTAATAATATAGAAGAGTGTTTCCCAGACTTTTTACAATAATGTACCTCTCCAAACAACCTGAATTTAATAAAACTTAAAAAAGTTTGTTAAAAGCACATTTCTGTTTCCTAAAAACTAGACAACTTATGATTTGCTCAGTGAATTAAGGCTAAGTGATTCAAATTTTGTGTCTAGACTGTTTCTGATTATTTTATTATTTCAGATTTTAGACTGTAATTTCTAGTCTTTGTCTAACTGGGCATAAATACGCCTCAAGTGTTACGTGTTCCTTCAACAAGCCAAATGCCTTAAAAAAACTACCAAAATATCTAAAGAAGCGTCTAAGAAAATGTCTAAGAAGCGAGCCATGTACTGGAAGCTTTTCAAATCTTCTCACACCTGCAACATCTCCAAATCTGTTGTGACTCAGGTCAAGGTGCTGAAGTTTCTTGTTGCTGACCAGAGCTGGTGCCAGGTGTCTGGCTGCTCGTTCGTCCAGATGGTTCCCTGACAGGTTGAGGGACAATAAGGTAGTGTTTTCCAGCAGCATGCTGGACAGAGCCCTGGCTCCATGTTCACCCACACCGTTTTCAGACAAATCAATTTCTAGGAGAAAATAAGGACAAAGTTTGTAATGAGATCATTTTTAGAGGGAACAAGTACAGTTTTTGTTAGTATGTTGAATCTACTACTATAATAAATTGACTGGGTAATGGCTAAAATGTTTTTACTGTACATAAGTTAGAACTAATAAGTTATGTTTGGGGCTAAATGTGCAGACAATGAAACTTACATAAAAATCTTACAGAAGAATCCAAATTTATTTTACAAAGAAGTTAATATTATCAATGTCACAAATGTGAATAATTAATTACCTACACAAAGGTCTAAACAAAGAATACTAAATATTTTTATTTTACATCATATCTTTTGACAACCCGTGTTTATTTGCAGGTTGAAAAAAATCTGACATTTGGTGACCTGATATTACATTCTGGAAGGAAAGATACTGGTTTCAAACATTGTACATTTCCAAGCTTGTCCAGATCAACATGTTCATAAAAATATCCTCACCTTGTCTCAAACACAATCAAACAGCTTTGAAATTCACACTAGTAGTGAAAGAAAAAACCAACCCAAAGAAAAAAAACACAAAACTAGGAATTAATGAAAAAGTACAGAGGGTGTTGAATGGTACCCGTGTGGTACCTTTTGCTGAATGTCACCTGTGATGTAACAATTCTCTTTCAGCATATCAGCAACGGCAGCCCCGCCCATTCCTTCCATCCAATTATCTCGCAAATTCAACTTCAGGATGGAGGTGTTAGTTACCAAGGAAACCGCCAGAGCTTTGGTACCCTGCAGAGGAGAGTTGTTAAATGTGTAACATTTGTTTTGTCGCATATTTTATGCATTATTACTATTTTGCGTTGTAATCAGCATGATATTAAGTTTTATTTTGACTAAATATCTATTAGTTTGCTCTTACCTGTGGGCCCAACCCACAATGCATCATGTTGAGCTCACTCTGGTTTATTTTTCGGAGAAAGCAGGATGCTGGAGTTACGTTTAACATCTTACAAGCCTCTTTGTAGCGAGTTTGGCCTGTAGGATCATATGGCTGCTTTTCACCTA
Source organism: Ambastaia sidthimunki (assembly GCA_036877625.1). Classification (NCBI taxonomy): domain Eukaryota; kingdom Metazoa; phylum Chordata; class Actinopteri; order Cypriniformes; family Botiidae; genus Ambastaia; species Ambastaia sidthimunki. The sequence goes on from JAZGTK010016912.1 coordinate 7,276, forward strand.
GAACACAATCATAATAGCACGTCACATACTTGTTTAAAATGATCTGAATTTGTATAATATTCACAGTACTGAGCCAAAGATTATACTTTATGATTCGCTTATCATGCATTTGTTTGCGTATTTAATGTCTTCAGATGAGAAGTCGGACAGCTTATAAAGGTAATAGTAAACTTCTCAAAAAGCCTGTAGATTCGATGAATCATTTTGGGTTGTCTATCAAAGTTTATCCCCAACACTAAGTATCAGCAATGTAGCCCAGTCACACACGCAGCCCAACACCTCAATTGAAATAAACGGGTGTCACTTTGTAAACCAAATACGACAACAATATATCGTTGTTTCTCATTGAGATAAGCAATTATCATGAACGCGGAAAATTCCCAAGCCATTCATTAAGCTATGCGGAGGCACACAAATGCAATCTAGCAGATGGCTATCTCTAATAAACTGAATAAACAGGCATCAGACAGACAGAGAGAGAGATGGATCAAGCCGTGATTATGTATATGTAGAGGAGTGTGTAGGTGTCTCGGCATCTGAGAAACAAGCAGGTGAAAAATGAGAGAGAGAGAGAGAGAGAGAGAGAGAGAGAGAGAGAGACTGAAATTACAAGCGTGACTCATGGCCGTTTGCCTGTTTCGTTCCCTGTTGAGTGGCAACATCATATTTTCTGCCCCTTAGCTCTTTGACACCCCCTATCAAAACGTGCATCACCCACGTACCCCCGCCAGCCCACTCGCTCATGTTCTCACTTTTACATTTAATAAGAACTCTTACTGTGAAACCCGTCGAGTTGCAGGTCTGTGTCATAATCGTCGTCATTAATGACACACTCTCCTTCCTTCTGCTGTCCGACACCTGGGTGTCTACCGCCGTCTTCCTCAACCTTCTCCTCTTCCTCATCTGCATTATGTTCATCCCGATGACCTGCTCTTGATCTCAGTACTCTCTGAGAGAAAAGCAAACAAGACTCCAGACGAGCTCTTATATTGACATACAAATAGACATGCAGTACAAACCAAGTGTCATTTTTAAGAAACATATTCTGACCACTTATTCATGCAAAATATGTCACAAAAAAGCGGCTTGTGTGATAAAAACAACAGTTTGTTCATACTAGGTTAACAGAAAACGTTCTCAGAACGCTGGCTCTCAAAGTTGTGTAAAAAGTTTTAAAGTTACAAAAAACTTTCTTGCAGTAACGTTAGTAGAACACTTTTTAACGTTATATTTCATGTATATCAAATTGTTAGTGGTTTTAAAAACATTACAGAAAAAAATAGGTTTGAATAATCTCATAACCAAGCAATAACGTTAATACAACGTCTAAAAACCTAAACATTTTTAATTTTTTATAACTTTGAAAATAACATTTATAATGTTTTTGTTAATTAATGGAAAATTAGGGATATACTGTTACAGCATAAAATTGTTAGTTGTCAAGTGAATGTGATAAACTACACCTGTGGTTACTTTGCTGGGACACACGTGTGACATCATACTGTACATAGTTTAATGGCTTTCAGAAGTCTTTCTGTCTGTATTATTAGATACATCTACGCTTGTCATCAGTCTCCTAAATGCACTCACTTGCCCATCCACACTTCCTCTGCTGTATTGACTTCTGGGTCTGGTGGGCGGCCTGCTTGCAATGTCTCCTAAATTCTCTTTCTTCTCACCTTCATCTCCATCATCTTCACACACTGATGGTAGAGCAATTTCTTTCATCACCTTTTTATCCAAAACCATTCTGTGATCTTCATAAAGGACTTCAGAAGTGTTTTGATACAACTAAATCACGGGCGATTTACTCTGATTTTTACATGCCAGACAAAATCAATATCCCTAAATGAAATAAAATCTACAAGAAAACAAATCTGTGCAGTTCAGTGTGTCTTGCTGTCCCAGACAAACCGGCTCTATGGAGGGTCATATTTGATTGACATTTACTTTGACTAATTGCAGGGCTGCATTTCCAGGCAGACTGTCCAATCAGCAGAGGGTCCCGAGCAGCAAGGGGTGGGCTGTTGTTCAACTGATTTGTTTTGTTGACTGGTTGCCATGGAATCTCATAAGGCTACACTTAACTGTATTGCTGCAGTTAGAAAGCAAGACATCGAAAACAAACAACATAAATACTTCTCAGTGATGAAGCTTTAAATGTTTAAAGCTTTTAAAGATTTTATTGTTTGAAAAAATGTTTTGTATTATTTTATTATAGTCCTTTAAATTGGAATAAGTAGTAATGTGTTTAACTTAATGTATTTATTTAAAGAAAAGTGTTTCATTCAATGATGATTTTATAAAGAAAAACTGAAAAACAAAAAGTAGTGTAGTTATTGCATTTTTAACATTTAAAATTAGATTTAAATATGTAAATAACGAAATGATTTTCAATTGATAAAACATACCTTTGCTTATCCCAAAGAGAAATCACAAATTATATGTCAGTTGTTACTCCTCATAAGTAAGAGTAAAATAGTCTCTGCTCAGTAGATAAATAGAGACTTCTGCTCAAGTCTCCAGCTTCTCAGATGTTTCTCCTGAGAAACCCAGTAACCGCAATCATCCTCTGGAGTTTGAGAAGAGATCTCAACTTTACTAAATGTGTTTTGCAATCAAAGGTCAGTGATCTCAATATAAACTCAAACAAGTCTCATCAAAATCAATTGCAAACATTTTTATCATATGTCTACAATTCTTTCATTTACATAATTTCTCCACTGGGATGTAGATCAGTTATGTGTTAACTTTTGTGCATCGCAAACGCCCTAAAACAACTTGAAAATACATCGTCAAGATAATACATGTGAACAATCTTCAACTGACTCTTAAAAAATAAGCAAAGAACTTTGATTTGACATACAAACTTTTTTTATTAAGTAGATGCAAAGTTTTTGCAGTATATGCATTAAAATGGTAAATGTTTCAATGGTTTAAAGTTCCACAACAGAAGATTCACAACGTAGACTGATCGAAACAGTTTCTGTTAGCAGCAGCAAAGAACAAACACAAAAAATGATCTTGTAAGCTGTTCTCCGTCCACTCACAGGACGCGATCACGACATTTAAACTGGCACAGTGCAGGATAAAGAGAAAAACATGGCAACATCATGCATTCAGAATAATGCTGCAGTTCCCCCAAACCAGAAGAAGAGATTAGACACCATATTCACGTAATATATTACAAGCAACTCATATGGACAAAACAAATCAACAACCATAATTAAAATACATTCTTAAAAAATTCTCATACGTATTATATTTAGATATTTACTGTACCTTTAAATATATGCATGTGTGTGCTGTTTTTTTGCTGCACTTTTAGTATCACAGAGTTTTAACGGTGCAAAACCCAAATTTGGGGAGGGAAACATTCAGTGTTAACAGCAAACATAGAACAAGAATACCGTCCTACAGAAAGACAACAGAAAAGAACTCCTCAAAACCATAGTATTTTCATGCCAGAGGCCACTTATAACTGGAAACTAAAATTATTCAAAGCAAATCAAAAGCAAGCTGGAAATCAAACAGAACTACATTTCTTAAAAAATTCTGAGAAAAAAACTATTTTCTTGAAGCCATTAAAAAGCATTGCATGCAAAAGATGACCTGCGTTGCATTGAAGTTTTTGCTCTTTGTAATAATAAGAAATTTGCACACAAAAAATTAAAACATTTACATATTCATACAGTTTGGAAAAGGGCAACAGAGGGACAGAGAAAGAATAAGAGAGAAAGAGAGAGAGAAAGAAGAGAAACTATGATTGGGTGCAGCACCTTTGCTTTTCTCTTATCATCCCAGTTACTGAGGTTCAATGTTTTAAAGATGTTTTATCAAAGATTGTTGTCTGAAAACCAAAAACCAGCTGAAGGGATTTTTGTGACAGATCATTTCTGATACATGCATATTAACTGATAAAATTAAAGTGCCACTCTCATATTAATCTCAGAAAATGACCCGGAGATTTCATAGTGAGCAAATATGTCTGATTTACCGGTCAGACTGGCACATCTGAATGTTTCTAAGTGGAGTACCTGGAGTTTCAACCCTCTGTCAATCAAACAGCCCTCAGCCACCATCTGTATGCTGTTAATACTGTGAACACCACATAATGATAGCTGCCACATACTGACAGCAACAGAGAGAGAGATGGAGAGTGACCGATACATAAATCAAATATAACACGCTTCTAAAATTCTAAACTTTTACACTGTCCGTGTTGGTCAGATCGAGTGACCAACACAGTCATGAGAGATGTAGATTTACAGCCACCTAAATTTCATTTCAATAAATCATTTCAATTTCAATAATGTTTTAAGAACATTAAGGTATATCATAAGAACAACCACCCGAGTATCTTTTAAATTTCATTCGTTTTCACTCCTATTGACGGTTGGTTGTTAATAAGACGGATATATACAACTAGCCTCAAGGGACTCATCTTACGATGTTTCAGCATGTTTAGATGAATGTTACCACTGTGCCGACAGTTAGCACTGAGACTTATACGTGAGAAGCAATAATACACAAAGCGTGTTACTGTACATGTCAAATTTGTCTTTCCACTCAGGCATGCCGGGATGTGTTGATTAATAATTCTGTCGTAAAAAATGTATGTGAAACATCAAAACGTTGTAAAAACAATGTTTGAGGCGGGACTATGAGATACTCTGACCAATGGCAATCAGGGTGACCGTTTGTTAAACAAATGACTATTTTTGTAATTCTGTTTGGTGACGCTAAAAATTACATGCTTCACTTTAAACAAGGACTCTTCTGTTAACTCGGCTAAAGACTTAGACTGTCAGACTGACAAAATAGATGATCATTTGTACAACCTACAGACTCATAAAGTTTCAGGCGAAATCCGTATCAACTCTTAATAGTGAAGTCAACATCTACACGCTCGCAGATCAAAAAAGCCATTCTGCTTACACATTTAAAAGTCAAATAATGAGGACAAAAGCATAACCACACATAAAGTGCATTCAGAAATTCACATGAAGGTACTCGTCCTAATAATGCAGATTCTAATCATAAAAATGCAAAACAAATGAGACCTAGCAAAGAAAAAAGGTTAAAATAGACAAACTTGGCACAGTTTTTGTTTTCGTGGTTGGCGTCTCATCATGCTTCTGATTGGCTGATTGGAGCATTCAGATGGATGAAAAATGCAACTATGAACAAAACACCCTGTGAAAAACAAAAGAGAACAAAAGTTAAAAGATAA
>JAZGTK010016913.1:0-12508 GCA_036877625.1 Ambastaia sidthimunki
TGCCCTTTATATTTTGCCCAGACATCCGCAAGAAATGGAGTGTGAAAATTGCAATATTGTTGTCAGCATGACTCGTCAGAGATGTCCATCACTGTGTAGGTAAATTGTTGGATTACTAGTGTCTCTCTCTTTCTCTCGCCCACTCACTAGATATGTTTGATTATCTGTTAATAATCGGATTGATAGCTCAGCTGGAATGGAAAGCTATCTAAACGCATCCGAATTCAATTTTGAAAGAGCTGGTAAATAATCAGTTAAACAGTAGAATGCACATCATGTTAATTTTTGAATTCAACTACTGATTTGAAAATATCTTGATTGTATGTATATTAGAGGACATCAAATATTTGCTACTCTCATCCAGAGATGATGAGTTATTGGAGAAGTTGGCAATTGGAATGGCTGATATGTTTACACAAATCTGAAAGCCTGGAGGCCGTTTCTAAATCTCGTCTTTTGTTAAGTGAAGTTAACAACATGAGGAAAACGTTTAGCATCTTAGCAATTGTAGGGCGATTGTATAATAATATACGTGATACACATGTAAATATATATATATTTTTTTATCAGATTTCAGTGTTTAGGATACATATAGTCTCTAAATACAGAAACTGCAGTTAGGTAGAATTCATTAAGACTGACAAAGTCTTTTTTACCCTAATTTCAGTGTTACAGTGGTTAAAGAGGTGGGCTGAGAAGATGATATCCCTAATTAACCCCAAGCCATAATTTACTTTCTGTCTCCTGCTTTCTGTAAATTCACATCTAGTGGAGCTTTCTTCAGCAGTTCTGTTTCGGGGGTCTTAGTCTATCTGATGTAAGATATCAGCCCCAGTTTCATCTCTCAGGAGAAAACACATACAGGAGCTCAGGCAACTCTCCAACACCAGCTTTAAAAAAAACTGTTTCCCAAACTTCCTTTCTTATCCTCCCTGCTCGGAAGCCCAGGTTTCACAGGCATCTCTGAGTGCCGCCTAATTAACAGTGACACATTGATTGCCGTTTTTTAGACTCCCACGACCAACCTTATTTTCTCACTCTGAGATCAATTGTTGTGTTCTCTAGCGATCTGCCAAGACTGGAGTCTAAGAAGACACTTTTAGATGCCCCCTGCTTCTCTGCTATCTTCAGACACTTGCCTCAGGAGAGAACGTGCCCCGGAGGTCCATCATTTTCCCAGCGTATAACTATGAGCTGTTTGAGAAGATTTGGGTCTATTTAGAAACTTCACATGCATAAATGTTGCAGTGTCAACAGTGGTTTTTAGACAGGATAGTCCTCCTGCTAAACAGTTACGTGACGCACAGGTCTCCTGTGTTCATGCAAAGATGTTTAGATATTGACTGCTTGTCTATGTTTTCTCCATTAAGCTTGGGTGTGCCAACCAAAGAACAGTTATTTGTCATTAGCTGACCATTCATCACACTAATGTCTGTGCACAGAAAGTGGTTTATTCTTTGATTTTACCAATCAGACTTTTTCTTCATTGCTTTAATACTCTTGTGAAATCAGGCTTGTCTGATGAGACCTTGTCTGATTAAATCGGATGGTTAAATGTTCAAAGGTTGCTGCTGATGTGCTTTGGCTGTGATGTAAGGTTAGAAAACAGGCTTTTAGACTGTTTGTATGGATGACAGTTAAACATGCATCTGTTGTCTCGTAAGTCTGTGCCTCAGGGAACTTTGAGAATCACAGGTATGCTTCAGGGCTTTAGACTACAAGAAAATATTCTTGTTTTTATTGGTGTAACATTTCAGTCATATTGTAAATATGTCATTAAAAGCTAGATTTGCATATGCTGAAGACAATACCTGCAAGGCAGAAAAGCTTATTATTTTAAAGCTTAAATATTGTTAGGTAGGTTTTGGTTCTGCATATATGCTCAGTCACATCAGACCATCTTGTTTTTAGTTTTCACACAAATATATCAACACAATGCAGTGTAAAGGTGGGTATGAATGGTTACACAATAGTTACACATTTTTTTTTGTTTTGGGAGGCTGACTGTCTCACTGTCTGACCTGTTGTCAAGAAGAGAGAGTGAGAAAGAGAGGGTAAGGTGTAAAGATGAATGGTGGGTTAGTGAGACTGAGAGATATGGAGAAAGGTGAACGAGAGAAATGAGAAGAAGGCAGACAGACACTAACAGCTTCAGACACATGAGTCACACATGAGTTTTCTGGTTGCTGGGGTAACCATTTCCCAAGGTTTGATAGAGTGGGAATTTTCACCCCCTTAACCTAAAAAAAACTACATTCACAATACAATTTACTTTTTCGAAATAGGATGCATTTCTCAATTAAACAGCATAGTTATTGAGAACAAAAGTAGGGCAGGACTTGATTTTGTCCACCAGGAATTGATTGCAGGAAGGAGTTTGGTTGTTGTAGAGAAAGGTAAGAAAATAAGAGATCTTTGTGATGTCAAGTGAAAAGAAAAATTATTTCAGAGGTGAAGCAAATTTTACATTTTGATGACATAAAACCATGTTGTTTCTTTAAAGTGTACCAATAGGTTGTGCACAGTAAGACTTGGAACATGACTTAGGAACATAAAAAGCATCAATTCTAACTTCTTGGTCACAATAAAGGTTGTCACTTGAATTTTTGGAGCTCGGGAAAAAATTCTAAATGTATAAATTCTCCCTCCCTGGCCCCCATACAGAACACCATCAGCCACAATATTCTAAAGCATTTTAAATGCTTTGTGGATTGCACCCTGTGCTCAGTATTGCTCCTTACAGCCAGTCTGAATATTTGCTGCTATATTGCCTATATAGAATGACGCAGAAATGAAGGGTTTGTAGTATCTTGTGTGAACAGGGTAAATTGAATGGACCGGGCTGTGTTCACACAGTGATGCACATGCCCCAAGGCCTCTACATGAGAAATGACAGCAATCAGGATATTACTGTCAACTCTGCACATAAAGACAGGAAGGAACAAAACTGCTGCCAGATTTGTGCACAATTCATCACTGTTTCAAAACATCATTTTAGAAATGGGAACATATCTAACATATTTAGGAGCAAGAGCTATTGCAATAAAGGAAATTGCCATGGCAACCATTTTTTTGTTATCTTTTATAGCTCACCCAAAAATGAAAATACTGTCATCATCGACTTATCATGTGTTTAAATGTTTTAAAAACACACCTCTAAATATAATGCAGTATTATTTAATGTTTACTGTCACAGCTTTAACAAAAAAAAGTGCTGCCTTTTCTGACACAAATGAAACAAAATGTTTCAAATTATTTTAAAAATGTTGATAAGTAAATGAAGGCTCCAGAATGGAAAATAAAAGCTCCATAATAGTTATGTATACAATATATATAGTTATAGTATACAATATACGACTCGTGGTATATTCCTAATCTTCTAAAGACATATATGAGTAAATCATGTAGTCAGTGTTCATTTTTTTTATTTGACCAGTATAATGAAACCACTTTTTTCCTAAGTTGCTATATTGGCAAATAAACATACTGTACTGTAAATATTTGTAAAAGAAAACTTTAATGGGTCCTTGCCAGTGCAAAAGTTGCTGCCACATTCCCTGTGTGTTGCGGGTGTTTGCCAGAATATTGCTGTGTGGTTGCTAGGATGTTCTGGGGTGGTTGTTAGCTCACGCCCAAGTGTCTATAATATGAGCTGGTAATAGTGATGCGAGCCTCAGTTAGACATATTCCTTCAGGTTGCTTTAGAGGTATTAGACTCTGAGCTCTCTTACTTTCTAATTTCCATTCTGACTATGCAGACAAATGCATTTTTAAAGGATTTCAATCCACGTCATAATGCTAAAGTGCAGCACAGTCTGAGAGCTCTGATAAGCAGGGAACAAATGAAACACAGACAGACTGAAGAAAAGCTTTCAGAAAAACGTTAGAGCCCATATAGAAACTAAAGAGACATTAGATCTAGCCTCATACTCAAAGAATATGCACTAAAACTCATTTGATCCTCATTTTTTGGCAGTAAGGCCTGGTAACTGGTGACAGCAGTTCATATAATGTAATGGCTATCACAATTGTGGCATTTTCGTTAGTTTAGTTATTTTATTAGGACACTGGAAAATAGACGGGAAAGGAGAGAGGGGAACAGGATTAGGAAAGGACCTCAAACCTGGATTTGAACTAAAGATGTCCTTTTTTGTGCTGTTTTAGAAAGAGACTGTATGTTGAGGTAGTGGGCGGCATCTGTTGTACAGCTATTAGGTTGATCAAGATAAAAGACATTCAGATGTTATAAGACTTGGTACATAATAATCACGTTACAGAAATATGACCTTTAAACACACTTTTGCCTAAAACCAGATGCCACAATAATAGTTTAACATTTCTTCATTATCCATTGCTGTTTTCTTTCATATTTCACTCTTTTCTACTATATTGACTGGGATTTATATAATGGCTAATGCTGCCATGAGCTACGTATAAATGAACAACATAAATTAACAATGACAAATTGTGTATTTCTTAATTGAAAGATTAATACCTGCTGTTAAAACAGTTTTCATTGCTGATTTATGATCCTGAATGCTTTAACGTGTGAATAATTTGAACCCTGTTTTTGTCATGTTTGAATCCTCAAACAAATCTCTGCTGACTTGAGTTGTTTACCAAACTTGCTTTGGGTACAAGGAGTATATACATTCTTAAATCATGAGTTGTGATAGGAAGACATCTTTTCTAGTTTGTTATCAGACACTAACAGTCGTCTGTATCTGTTGCGATAGCCATTAAAGCGAGACCAAGCACAGCAGTTTCTCCCTCACAGCTTGCTTGAACACAAGCAGCAAGAAAGCTAAGCACTCCGAGAATGATTCTGGAAGCCAGGGCGTGTCATTGGGAGAAATATCACCATCTGCTCGGGCTGTCAGTCAAAATTTTGTATGGAAATCGAATTGGAATGCTGAGTTAAAAGTTCTGTTAGTTCAAGCTGTCTGGAGTGGGAGACCGAGGCAGAGATCTATGAGGAAAAGCCTTGCTATGGATAGATTTACATTTCTCACAGGCTTGACCACAGCATCTTATTACGTGGTATAAATTATGTCATGTTTTTATATGTTACATATATTAAATAACTGTGTTGCAATACCTGTTGGAATAAAAACGAAAATATGCTTGTTCATGATATAAATGAATTGTAAGTCAGGCATCAGTGTACAAACATGATGTAACACTTTATAAACACAAGACAACAGCTAAACTAACATGAAATAGACCCTGAATGCTGATTGGATTAACCACAACGAGAGCTGTTGTAAAACAACTGATTCGCAAAAACTGTGACATCAGTTTTATATTAAGGTGCAGCGCTGCTTGGCAACAGTAAACAACTGATTCGCTCCAGGTTGTGCCTAGCAACACTCCTTAACATCCTCCTCAACTTTATATCGTCACATTTCTCTATTTTTCTTTGTCACTTTTACATGTAAATGATAAAGCTGTCACAACTGATAGCCATGCAAATACTGTAATATAAAGAGCACAAGCAAATCTCTTACACATTTGAACAATTGCAATGTATGTACTGTCACACTGTCCATCTCTGATCAGCCACACACTACAGAGACAACCACACAAACCACACAGACCAGCAGACCAAATTCATAAGAAACATGAATAGCTGTGAAACATCAATTTGTCATTGAAAGTGAGGGTCTCGCGCTCACACATGTGCACACACGTGTTAGTCAGAGTGGACAGTCTGTGGGGAGCTGTAAAAAACCTCCTGCTGTGGCGGAGAACAATTTGTGTTGTCCCATAAAGTCACACAAAAACACTCATGCGGGACTAAGGCGAGAGAGTTTTTATGGCTAATGTTAAGTGAGTTACAAGTTATTGCATTGACTGTTGTTTTACAAAAAAAAACATCACTGGAGTTCTATCTCATTAAAACCAGGAAACCATCTTCCTAGAGGGGTCTTTACAGAGGTAAACAGCCTCAAGCCCATCCCAGAGCTCATATCTGTAGGCTAAGCACACACACATTTTCTCCTCACACCTACTTTCTTTTAGTGCCATCCAGTAAAACTCTTGGAACAATTTGGAACTTTAAAAAGACATTTAAACTCTGTTTAATTGCAGATATTTGCTATGAATGAAGCACACATAGAAAGGCACAATGTTGTAGTTTCAGAGTCAGCGACAGCAGGGGGCGCTAAATCTGTGCCCTTATAAGCAGCGCCACACCTTTTATCAGCTGTTTTCATCATCATACTAGTAGTGTAAATAAGATATAATGTTCCATCTGTAATAATAAGTGAAAACTGCTTGTGCAAGTGTCAGTGTTACTGTTGTTCATAGTCATTAAAATTTGACATGTAGCATAATCCCTTGTGCCAAGGACATGAAGGATACCTCAAATTATGAGGCTTGTTGTGGAGAGACTTTTCTTTGTGATCAGGCTTGAGTTTTGCCTGGTGGACGATAAATCAGGCATATAGACATACATTGAAGTAATGAACCGATATCTAGGCAGCAGAGTTTTAAAAAGAATTGGTGTCATAGAGACTTGATCTTCTACTTGGGCCGGTAAGTAACCACCTTGTAACCATCTAGAACATCCTAGCAACTAACAACCACTCAGAACACCTTAGTAATCGGATAACATTGTTAGCCCTGCAGCCACCCCAGAACACTGTGGAACTGTGCCATAAAGTTTTTCACAGAAAAGCAGCACATTTTCTTTAGAAAGTCTAAATCTGCTACTAAATCTAGTTTTGACTTTACTTGTTAACATTGACAGCCACAATAGGGAAGTATAGCTCCCTAAACGGCTTTTTATTTGCATGCTGCATCTTGGCAATGTTAACATCTGGGATGTGTTAAATTGTATAAACTCCAGCATCAGTTAGCTGGGACACACCTGCACTGTGCTGAGGTCAGCTGTTGGCAGCTTTAATGCCAGATGAAGGGTGAGGACAACAGTTTGAGTTATGCTAACGATTACACAACATCACACACATACTTCAGTCATATGTCAAGCGCTCAGCCCACATCTCACATCCCTGCCAACATCAGTAGATAAAGACACGCCTTCATTCATCAATCTTCTAAGAAAATACTTTTATCAAGTTTGTTATTCAACTAAGAAACGTTGCTCCCTCAGTGAAGGGAGTTTACGGTACAATAAGCAGCGTACGTTTTTTTTTTTGCAAAAGTTTGGGATTTTGGCATTCAGAATGCTAATGCGTGTTTTCCTCAGATTTTGAAAGGCCTTTAAATGCAAATGTACGTGCTGTGCTGCAGATGATATATTTGAGGAATAGTAAATGAGTGCGGACTGCTGTGGGATAGAGAAGACAGTTTCATTTCCATATTGTTCATTTACAGTATGGAGCTTAAGATCTGAGCAAACTGAAAGGCTTCAGTACCTGCTCAGCTTCATTATCTGCTGTTCCAGTTGCAACACTGACCTGCTGTTTGTCTGAGCAGTACACAGAATTTATTCTGACTTGGTTTGGTCCTGGATGTTTCCACATATTGCACTGCATTCACGTGCATGACTATGACACAGTTATGCTCATTGTTTGAGGCATGAGTAGCTTGTGACTCCTCACAGATTACATCCTTATTTTCATTAATTGCAGAAAATAAATCATATGACCTTTTTCAATCATTTTTGCTGTTCTTTAGCATGGCAGTTTTTTAAAGTGTCTTTTACCAGCATGTGAAAATGAAAGCATCTGTATCTCTAGTTTCTAACTAGTTTCAACTAGTTCTTCTGTCACAGTAAACTTTGTAAAAATACCAGTTTATAAATGTTTAGTTTTTTTGTCACAGTCTTTGTTTTGTCATGTCATTGATTCATGTTAGTTTGTTGAACTTGAACTGACTGAAATAGCATAAATTGAAATTACACAATTTAAGTCTTAAATATTCATAATACAGCATGTTTGTTGACAATAATGTGCACAATAACAAAAGCATGTCACAGTAACAAACCAAACTATTTAAAATAATGAATTCAAATTCAATTATCTTTATTTATCTTGTTAATTTGAACATATATCAAAGACATTCTGTCCAGATGTGTAAACCTAAGCTTCTGAATCAAGCATTATAATAAATATTTAGAATTATTAGCTGGTTTTTATAGTAAGTATATAATAATATTTACATATTATGTTGTTAATATTTTTCATGCTTTTGTTAAAATTTTTCTGTGGCCTGGAAATCCACTCATAATTGTAGTCGCAGTTTTATGTTTTAATTAAGATTTTTAATTATTACCATGATGCTTCTTTCTGTTTTGTCTCTGTTATAAAAAAACCCTGCAAACAAACATTTTTGTCTGTAATTTCATTGACAAGATAAATACTGACTGACTGAATGGATTTGTTTATATATTTGACTGACATGGGTTCTTTTTAGAAGAGATTAGAAGTAAACACTGTGAAGTAAACAATCTGATGGCTGTAGGCTCTTCTCTGAGACAGGAAGATTCATCCACTGGTTCAGATCACCCACTCCTAATAGCACACTATGCCTAAAATATAAACTTGGAAGCAGGTGGAGGCAGCAGCACTAGAAGCACATATGTTACGCGTGTGGGAAGCTGACATTTAAGCTGACTTGAGGTGTAGCATTGCAGTACATACTCCAGTATACCAGATATCTATCAAGCGTCATGACACTGGAAAAGTTCTCGCAGTGAATCATGGGGCTCCACACAAGTTGCATTTAGTGGCGTGAGGAGCCCCTGAAAGGAGGATGTGAAGTTCTCTCTCCGCCTTTAGGTTTTTTATGTGAATTTCAATTTCATTTTACGTTTACACTGTTTGCAGTGTTACACTGGTGCAAATGGAACAACATGTATTTTAGACTTTAGTGCTGTAATATAGTACTGTATGTTTATATTAACATGCATAACTATTTAATAAAATCAAGTCACATCAAAGTCTCAATAATAATTTCTATTGGTAATAATAAAGCCAAAAATAATAAAACCTAATAATACAGTAACAAGCATATATTGTGCATTTAATCTTTTATTAATTACTGCTGTGGTTATTAAGTCAATGGCTCTTTAGTTAGTCAGCAGATTTTTTGTTAACACTGCAGATGTCCTGAATGTCTTGAACAGCAGAATCTGACAGTTCATCATTACAGTCATTTCAAATAGGGACTGGAGGTGTGAAAGAGTGAGTTGTTTATGCCATAATTAGTCCATCCACTGCTTGACCTAATTAGTTTTGTTCATAAATACGAACATGATAGGTGTCCATTATCCTATTGACAAGCTAATCAACCAATCAGGTGAAGAGTCTCATGACTTTTTGTTTATATTTCACTACTCGCCTCTCATGTTTTTGAGAGCTCAGTGAGAACACAATGAGCTAAAATGAGATGCTGCCTCTCTATGAACCTTTATTCTAACAATGTTATGGGACAGTATTACTTTTCTACAGTGTTAAAAAATAGCTTTACACATTATTTGGACTTATATTTTGTAAGATTAGATATTTGCCTTACTGTCAGTTATTTTCTTACCTGAATTCAGTGAGCATAGAAACTAATGCTCACATTAGATGTTTCACGCCATGTTGTGGTTCTTATCATGAGCTAGTTTTATATGGGAAGTGAAAGTTACTGACTTTGTTTTTACAGTAAATGACTTTTCAGCTGATGGGAAGTGAGTTTTCTTATTTCTGCTCTGGGGACTCACTGTTTAATAGACTTTGGAATTCATTTTCATCTGTGTGGCCCTAAACCAGTAACAGTGATGCAGAATTTAGTTGCGTGTAATCAGAGCGGTTCCTGGCCAGTTCTCCCTTGTGAGCCTCATGTCTGATCTTAATTAATGACCCAATCTGCATCCTAAACCACAGTCCTCACAGACTACACTGAAACACACACAGTCTCTACCCAGCTTTCTAAAGTAGCTTAGCTAGTTTTAGCCAAAGTTACCAAAGCTGCCAAAATTGCTTTTGTCTGCAGTTTGATTATGGTGGAGGAATGAGACATTAGGTAGTGAGCTAGAAAGTTACTAGGGATCTGGGTTTTGATATAGGTGATATGGGTGCATGACTTTGCACAAGTGCTTGCTATTTCACTTCCTGTTTGAATGCTATCCTTGAAAATGGTTACAACACAGTTACAACATCTCAGACACAACATGCACAATATGTACAGAACATTTTTTACAGCTTTGTGATTTATGTAACTGCTGCTACCTTTGAGTTATCTCATTTTAGTTGGCAAAAAACAACCACAACATCTTTTTCATCTTTGTCAACATCATTTTGTTGACGGGTTGCAAGTAAACACCACACAAAGAAGCAGAAAAACAGTTTAAAGAAAAAATAAAAATGACACTTAACATAAATATTGCTTGAAATGATGAACCACCAAAAATCCTCTTTCACAAAATTTTAGTTATTCAGAAGTCTATTTCAAAAATGTTTTATTTGTCACTCACATAGTAAGCAAGTGGCACATAAACAGTGAAATAAATTCCTGTTTAAAATTCTGTATTTAAAAGAAGAAATAAAAAATAAAGAATACATTTTTTGTAAATTTAATAAAAGGAAAACAGAAGGCATAACCTATATATGCCTGTAAATAAATATATATGTTTTCACTTTTTAATATATACATATAGAGTACATATAGAGTTGTAGTAAATGAGACTATAGTCAAAATTATGTTCTTAGTCAGTATTTATTTGGAGTAAACAGAATGTTTATTAGCATATAGGCATTCATATGACATTCTGGAGAAATTCAGTCTTTGTACAGTAATGGGCTGTATAAACAGAACAAGGGCCACTCCTTTGGTCTGCACCCTGTGTGCATTGGATGTATTCAGACAAAACCATTCTGGGTGACTTCACCAGACACAATCAGCTGTCCAGCTCACAGCAGATCTTAAATAAAGCTGCAAGTCTGTTTACACAGAGCTTGAAGTCTGTGTTACAGAACGGCTTCTCATCTGTATTGAATGATGGCCACAGACACTGGAGGGGAATTCCATTCTGATCTTAAATCGCAGCCTCAGCCCTGCAGTTTTCTGAACCCTCCCATAATGCATTTCTGCCTGCTTTCAGAGATCAGACTGTCCAATCTGTAAACTAAGCGTATACACTATTCCCATCAGCAGACCTTTGAAAAGCTCTCTTAAGGTCAGTTCTCTCCCCAATAAAAGCTGGGGGCTAAGTACAGCCCACCCTGGGAATTGAGATGTAATGGTTCTTTAAACTTTGTTTATGTGTTCCTTACTGAAGCAGGTAGCTTAATGATGTCCAGTCTCCCGTAATTACACTTACAGTCTGCCAAGGTTAGATATGCAGGCAGGGCTGTCAAAGCCTCCTATTGATTGTGCTTTCAAAGTGAGATATGTTTCATGCAGTTCATCAGTCTGTGTCATAACAGAAATCAACAGCCAGAGACCCTTCAGAGATGTTATCTGTGCTTTATGATTCACCAAAGACCACTTCACCTCAAGTCCAAATTATTTGCCATTCTGAACAATATAGACTCTAAATAAGCTTTCTGAAATAGAACAGCTGATATAGAACCTCAATTTGGGGCATTTATGCAATATCTGTATTAAATAGTAATTCTTTTTATTATTATTTGGTTGATGTTTTAAAAGGCGAAGACATTAATACAAATTTAAATCAGTATTACTTGGAATTTTATTTTTCAATTTTTTAATGTGGTAGAAAATTGAATGTGGTGTTTTTGAAAAAGTCTTTTAAGAAATACCTTGACCACACTGAATGAATATGCGGCCTATGAGGCCATAAAATTATATTGTATTATATAAAGAGACATCATAGATGATCCCTGAAGAGCTCTTGTTTTTGCTTTTATATTACTTACCATAATGTTGTTTTCATACATTCATGCATTGATGCTAAAAGTGTTATTTTTCTAGCTCTGATGTTATTGTTGTTGTGAGGGACGGACTCATGGGAATTGAGTGATGATCATTGAGCTCTCTGGCTTTCAGCAGATGGCCATCACTGGGGTGGAAGTGGGTGACCTGCTTCAGATGTACATTCAGCTCTGCAAAACTAGCGTCCCCAAAAGTAGTTTCTATTCTCCATTCATTGAAGTCTAATTAGTTTCTTACCTTCAGAACTTTGCAAGTTACTTAAACATTAAATACCATACATGCTGCCGGCACTGTGCTAACAGTACACAACTGATGGAAACACAAACTGTAGATTTTATGGTCACTGATATAGAAATTCTATGCTGGTCTTATTTGTAGTGAAATTTAAATAAGTTTGGGCTTATATAACTGTTGAAATTGAATGTTCATGGCACTGTGTCTTACCTCCTCTTTCACATACAGCTCATAGTTAGTTACTGTGGGGATTGGCAACCCCTGGGCACTGAGAGCAGCCTTGACTTTCTTTTGAATATGGACTGAAAGGACTATTACGTCGCAATTTCATGGCCCAGGAGTTATCTGATATTCTCTTCTCTACACTTAGCTCAAAGTGTCTCAGTATCTCCTCACCTACCCCTGATTCTGGCCCTCTGCCTCTCTC
>JAZGTK010016914.1:0-12506 GCA_036877625.1 Ambastaia sidthimunki
AGTAAACATGTAGCAGTGCATTAGCTTATTAAATGATACATTTTGTGCAGTTATTTTGGGGCATGCTCTAAAAATTGTACAAATAATTATAAGGTCAGAAAATATATTCAATTTTCTAGGCTAATTTCCATGGTAATATAATTTGCTCTGCGTCCACACGGGATTCAGCTGATCTGAAATGACTCTGCTGTCATTATGCAAAGGATGAAACTGCCATTCAGAACTGAGCTTCAGCCTGAGCTTGTAATACAACATGATCGAATCACACAAACTTGCCTGCACGGCCGATGCTTATGTGAACGCATTAGAGAAAGTTTGATAGTTTAGGAAACAAGATGAAAACATTGGAAGTAGGACGTCCATACAATGAACACAAATTAGGACAATCTCATGTCAACACCATCATGGTTATGCTTTTACACAAGCCAGTTTGCATACAGATGCTGTTTGTTACTTGCTAGTTCGTGAACACATTTAAGCTATCTGGTCTATTCATAAATGTAGTTTATTTTTCTCAGTGTAAGAAGGCTGAAACTCTGCCTCTGCTTAACAAAGTCAGGCAATCCCAGTAAACACAAATCTGGATCTGGATCCTGACCCAATACGGATTAAAAGATGAGTGTGAACACGCCTGTGATCGAATTGTGTTCCGATTTGCTTGATCTAATGCAGAGTCAGTCATGGGCACTTCACGATTGAACATCAGTGCAATCTAAACACAATACACTCATCATGTGTGTGTTTGCAGGCCAACCCCACTTAAACCCCGACACACTATCATTATGCTCTCTTCACACTTGCACATATCTTAATGTGCAACTATTCCACCTCTATTGGTTACGATTCCAGACAAATTTTTTACTTTTAATCATTTTCCATCACAGGAATCTAATTGATAAAGTCACTATAAACATGTACATTCCAAGTGTAAAAAGCCTATATATACCTAATTAAAACATTCTTATGTTGACTATTTTGACTAACATGACTATGTTAATTGACCTAAATAAAAGTTTAATCTCTTGCAGAAATGCACATTGAGATGCGTCATTCACATGCCTCTCGTTTGCTACTGAATTTCTCGTTTTCACTGCAGGCCACTTTTAGCATCTGTTATTCAACCGGCTGGTGAATCAAAAATAACTTCCAGATTTTTCTGCATTTGAAGTGTAAATATCATACAATACCTTTCTGACGCGTATTTCCTTTTACAAATAGCTAATTCTATCTGAAAAAATGCACTTTCGTTTTCCCAATTTTCCTCTTCCACGCAAAGTTTTATTCTCGGCAAAGTGCCTCAAGAAAAGCAGACCAAACCGCACCTCGCCACTCGGCTCATTTCATCCGCTTGTGCGACGTTTGGTTTCCTGAGTACTTATAACTGTCAAAAACACAGTGTGAGGAAGAGGAAGGCTTACTGCAGGAGGCAGACTGGCATAGTTATACATTTTGAAAGTAACTAACTAAATAAATAAAATAAAAACATATCTTCATTCACATGCCAAAGGTTACCCCTCCACGTGCCCAGGCTGGAACGAGTGCCTGAGGGTCCCAACCCCTGATGCAAATCTCGCATAAAGCAAAACGAATGATCAAGAATTTATTGTAATGCAATTATCTTCACTGGCAGACTCATGAAGCAGACAAGGTTCACGCTTGTTATCCATGAAAGATTTCAGCTCACAGGGGAACTACAGCAAAGCCTTTTGTGAGCTAACTGAAAAGCATTTAGTGTGCAAACCTACTTCTGCCCAAAATGACAAAGAACTCATTGAAAGTTACAGATCTAATTACATTAAAGAACTAACCATAAGAGGTGCAAACAATTTCTGACAAAAGAGCCGACACACGACAATTATGAAATTAATCACTGCAGTTCTGACTCATTTTTCCGTTCCTGAAATGACCACATCAAGGTTTCTGTTCACTCCAGTTCTCAACAATAAGCGTTAGAACATGTCAAAAGTTCTAAACAAATTCCCAATGCTTTGAACCCACAACAATCACCTGCAAAATGTTATCAAGAGACAGTTTATGAATTTGTAGCTGTCATACAGTTGCAGTACAAAAGTACCCAACTATTACTGCAAATTAAAAACCTCATAAAATGTTATACATTTTTACATATATTAAATTAAAATATATAACTACATAATTTAGAGAATATATTTTTTCCAAACAAACAAAAAAAGTATATTGCTAAAAAGTGTTTTCTTTGTATTGGGACCTTAAAGGTGAAATTTTTAACCAAGTTCAAAATGATTTTTTTTAGGCCTGTATTTTATACATTTTATTATTAAGCAATTTGAACTTTGGTCTTAAACGACCGTTGTGTTATCAGCAAGATAAACATTACAGTGTCATTGAGGTGAGCATGTTGTATTTTGCTCCCTGTCAAAACACTCATGTTGCAGTGTGTCTGTGAAATTGAGAGGTTCACGGAGAAGCTGAGCAGAGGCTGAAGTACCTGTGGGGGGGCTCCCTGGGCTCTCTTCCAGGGGTCCGCTCCGTGGGGGCCTCCAGCGGGGAGGGCAGCAGGTTTAGACATGATGCAAGGGATTGACTGGAGTCCTCCCGCGAAGCTGTGAGAGTAAACAAACCACAGGTGACCTCAGCTTTTCACAAGAAGTCAAGCTTTGCTTTCCTCATTTCCTTTGAAATAAGAATTCAATGCTTCCACAGAAATAGGTGTTTTGTTAATGATGTGATGGTGTGCTGACCATAATTCCTTTTGTGGGGAATCGCTGGTTGACAAGAAAGAAACCATTATATTTTAAAAGACATTAAAAGCCAAAACTGTATTTTTTCCAATTTTATGGTAATAACTTTGCATATTTTAATTACGATGTTTGATTTTATAGAAATTTTCATTAACTACTATATGTAGTATACGTTGTACTATAGTACTACTATAGAACTATACATTGTGTTCGCCATTTGATGTCCAACGTCAGAAACTTGGCTTGAAGCAAAACCAGTTCGGAACAACTTTCTCTGGGAAAAGTTTATACAAGAATCATTGAATAACTCTGTGTAGCAGATCAGCAATGAAATCCGCAGTGTTTATCTGTCTAGTGGCATCGCATTTGGTGCACGTTAACGTATAGTGTCACCCAGGCTGATGTAACTCCTCCCAAAAGTGCCAAACGTTGGAAAAATTAACTTGACTTAACTTAAGTCTTATCTGTGCAACTGCATGCATGAATGCATAACTTTATGGTGTAATACATTACAAGGTATTAAAATCTTAAAGGCCACCTAAGTCCTCTTAAGCTAAAGAGAAGGAAAGTAGGTCTCATCTTTTTCTATCTACTGAGAAAATCATTCCTTCAAGCCACTCAGCCATTACAAGTGTGTAATTACAACAACGGATATTCAGAGGCTTAATGGCATGAATATGAATGAGGTACAAATGTCATAACGCATGTTTGTGAGCATGAGGTAAATAGAAACAGCAACGCTGCTACGCTAACAACATACCATGCTGTGGTCGCTGGTCATCAGAGAGGTCCAGATCTAACATCAAGTCATCTTCATCCAGCTCAGAGGAGCCAAGATTATTTAAAACATCCTGCAAGAAAATACAAAAACCTTTATTATGCAGGGGTCAACTGAGGTCGTTTGATAGTTCAGCCAAAATTTGAATTCTGTCATTATTTACCTTCTGTGTTGCGTTTTAGGGAAGAAGGAAAGTCAGAATTTTTATTTTGGGGTAAATTAAATATTTCACTTTACTAATCTGTCTAATTTAGATTCTGTTTTAAAGTATTTTTCCCCAGATACCAATGACTAAATGACTTTAAATTCAGCTCGAACTTCCAGCTGAGTTTCACGGCTTCTTTGTTAAACAGAGACGACCAAAGCAGATTTAATTTGACTCAAAAACGGTATCACCACGGTAACCTTTTCCGCATCCAATCCAACAGTGCTAAAAAAATGCACAGCGTATTCAGGAAGCAGGAAATCTGGATGTAGCTCAAACCAAGTTTTTTTTCACTGGGTTTGTGGATGTTTTTTGTAGTGTCACACTGCCATCTTGTGCCCACTGCAAAGAGTTTCTAAGATATACAGTTTGTAAACACCAATAATAAAGTAAACTACTGCATACAAATACACAAGACTCAGCGAAACCTTTATATGAGATTTTGAGGATAATCTTAAAGTGCAAGTAAAAGACAAAAGGCAAAACTGTAGCTATTATGTCCTATTAAAGTGCAGAAACTCAGCTTTGTGGTTAATTAAGCAGGACGAAGCAGGATACCGAATAGTTTATCAGAAAAGTGCCTTGACCTTGCTGGAAATTAAAGGGTCGCTGGGCACCTAATTAAGACTCTCAGGATATGAAACCGTGTGGCCTTTTCCTCTTTGAATTATTACAATGCCAAATGCCAAAATGAACACAATGCATCACTACCATAACGATCTTATTAAGACCATAATATTGATGAAGTGCGAGGCCTTATTCATAGACCTGTTCAGATACCTTATTTAGATAAATTAAACAAAAACGGTGTCATGTAATGATTTATTAATGTCCTCGTAAACATAAATATGCAAACAGAGGTTGTGTTTGCGTATGATCAAATTAATGGAGTCGATCAATCTGGTCGCAATCCACAAACACAGATCTTGACAGCGAGACCTCAGAGGACAAACTCTGCCGCCACTCGATAATAATGTTTAAAAAACATGAGATGAGAAGGTGACGGTCTTCATTTCCAGAATGTTTATTTCTGAGGGATCAAGGAGGTGACATTTGGTGTGACTCACTCTCCATCTCCTGACGTTAAGATTGATTTTCCTGATCTTTTCATGTCTCAGCTGGAAGACAACATGCATTTCTCATTAATGCAATATCTTGCAGCCCTTGTCAAAAAGGTCAAAATACCTCAGTGGTATGTTTCACAAATCGCTTTAAAAACATGCGCTTGTAAGAAAACAAACACAGAGAAACGCTCTATTTCAGGAGGAACTATTAACAGTTTAAGCATTAGCAGATTATGTAAGACGATGATCTAATGTCTCATGGTCTAATTCTAGATTATGAGACATACTGTTACAGAGTCTTGTAGGCCTTTCTAAAAACCAGTTTCCTCACGAGGGACATTCACACTAAAAACTGTCTCTTGTACTAAATCATGACTGACTTTTGGGCTCAGCCAAGGTCATTTTTAGTGGATGTATAAAGAGTTCCCCTCAAGTTCACACGTGTCCTAGCAGAGCAACCACAAGTGTAGTCCATCACTTTAACTACAGACACATCCCACTAATCAGTTTGACAGCCAGAATTTATCAGAATTGACCAAAATGTAATACTTTATCTTAATATTAAACACTATCTAAACTGATCTTTAATTCAGAACTTTGACCTTCTGAATAACGTTTTACCAGCAAAGTGCAAGTGGGCTATATTTTCCTTTAAAGTAAATGGCACTTGCATTGAGTCAACATTTTGTCATCTAATGCAACAACATACATGTTCAAGTTTGTCCACATACTTTTTAGAGCCATTACATAATAAAGCCTGATACCATATGCATCCAATCCACACATGCATATTTATCTTTTAGCCATGCATGACAGTGCGGAACTGGTTTTACTAAGCATGTGTTCGAACTCTGGGCACACAATGTCATTTACACAATGAATTAACAGTAATGCCTCGTTTTAAATACCTTATTTTAAGTCTAAACACTGGGCCACACAACACACAGAGAACAATGAAATTTGACTCAATAAGAAAGCTCTCTCGTATCTGAAAAGCAAGGGGTCCATAAAGTCTAGTTAACTCCTGCCAAATTTCATCAGCAAAACTGAAGGCTTCTGCTCAAAACAACATAAAGGTTGATTACAAGCTAAAAACAATTACGCTACATCAAACATCTTTATGCAAATTAAACTAACAAAGGCAAAGCCAGATGACCAATTTATATGCTTACAAAAGTGTTGGCCAAGGATTAGAGAAATGGGAAACTACTGCTGTTCCTCAAATGTTGATGTTTGAGGAATACAGAGAATACCTAATGGTACGCTTCCCTTTGAGGGCACAACTACACAACTACAAATTCTCTTCTGACAACAAAACACTTCTCTTTTCTCCTCATCTCTGAGTTGACACAAATCAAATATAATGGATAGTTATATAGTCATAGCCGCAGAAGTATTTTGTAAACACACAAGCACTGACATTCTTTGAGGTCATGTTAGAAAATCAACAAGAGAAAAACCAACATCTACACAATAAAACTGTCTTTGCCATTTTACAGAAGCACAAATGTGTGGAGAGTAAATCTACTTTTTACTGTATTATGTGAAGCATTTGTATCAGATTTGTGATATGGTTTCTGTCCCATTACCGTTTATTCACTGTGCATGGTCAAAAACGTTCACCGGATATAATTTACAAACCTGGATATGAGGTCACACAGATATTACCCACAATCTGTGTGACTTCATATCCAGATCTGTCAATTACTGTCCACACCATCTCTGCCCTGCTTCTGAACTTTGACTGGAGTCGTCTGTGAAATGATTGTACTGCCTACAAAATGGATTTGAGCAAGTGGAAGAGGATTTTCCTTCAAATCCGTTTCATCCCTCAATTAGAATGTGGGCTCTCTCATCTCATCCGTTGAAGCACAACATCAAGAATACCAGAAACCAGATCCCCACAAAGCCACAACAGGCCAAATGTCACCCAAAACATGCTGCAGCGTGGATTTTGTGTGATTTCCAACTTCTGCTGACAAACCCTCGATCAAACACACTGCCCTCAGGAAACAGCCTGTTCCAAAATTAAGTGCCAAACACCATAAAGTGAATGGAGGGCCGGGTTAGCCCACAGACACAGTTACGATAAACTTCCTAAATGTTCAGCACGTGATTTGATGATAAATAAACAGTGGCATCTTTGCAGGCATTAAAGAACAATAACACAGAATGTGGAAGTTTTCCTCTCTATGGTGAAAAACAGAAGCTATTAGTTTGGCCTCAAGCCTTGCAGATGCAGGCAATATAATTCAGAAACGAGGAAAAAGTTTTATAACTTTGGAACCTGCCAAAACTATTGTTAGACATTAAGTGTTGAAACTTTACGACGACATTTTTCAGAAGGTTGCTTACATTTACACATTTAACCATCAAATAGGTGACATAGTAGTTTGTCCTACTGTACATATGTTTTGCTTTGTTGTAGCCCAGTGTGTTTTAGTATGAGATGATTGTTTGAGCATCCAGACCAGTCCAAAACAGCAACTGCT
This sequence comes from Ambastaia sidthimunki, assembly GCA_036877625.1. Taxonomy (NCBI): domain Eukaryota; kingdom Metazoa; phylum Chordata; class Actinopteri; order Cypriniformes; family Botiidae; genus Ambastaia; species Ambastaia sidthimunki. The sequence goes on from JAZGTK010016914.1 coordinate 7,260, forward strand.
TAACCAATGGCATGAGTGTGGGGTGGAGCTGTGTTTTCCCACCAATGACAGACCAGGGAAGTAAATGTCGCAAAAAATTAAGTCCACTTAATTTAATTAAATGCTATGAAACAGCACATGCTAAAGAGTGTGAATACTTTTCATAGGAAACATAGAAGCAATAGAATGAAGTGACCAATTGATACTGGCCCTGTTGACCTGCTGGGTAAAACAGTTTTGGTGGATTTGTCTGTTTAATTAAGCACTGTGACTATATCTCTGGGTGGGAATTTAATCCCTCAGAGGACACAGCAAGAGACCAAACTAAATCTACACCAGAGGTTTCCCAACTCAGCTGTGTGTTGATCAAGCAGACAACTGCAAACACGACTGATTTACTGAAATATGGTCTAATCTAAAATGTATGTGGGATTAAATTTATCAAATTGTGTCATTTGTGGTTGAAAACTTCAAATTTCAAAATCAACTCTGATTTGCTCTGCATACACACACGCTTGTGTACATGCAAAACCTCAGAACCTTAAACAAACTATTAATCAGGCACTAAAAAGTTAAACAGAATCAATGAAGGTGTCTTACCAGGCTACCCAGTTTGGAAGAAGAGGAACTGGTTCTCTGTTTGGACAAAGTGTTGGGCTCCATGCAGTGAGGATCCCTGAGGCTGAGATGAAGTCTGGGTCCTCCTGCACCCTCAGAGGCTGAACGCAGACGTCTCTCCAAGCGCATGACCTCATGGTACGGGCTCACGCTGCTGCACATGGACACTTTAAAGGAGACAACACGGTGCTCAATGTTCATTATTTTATCCTGAGGCTTGGTAGGGTCACTAGTACATAAACTGCATGTGAAAGTATATGCATGTGTATCTAGGCATGTGTATCTAGGCATGTGCATCTAGGCATGTGCATCTAGGCATGTGCATCTAGGCATGTGCATCTAGGCATGTGCATCTAGGCATGTGCATCTAGGCATGTGCATCTATTTCAGTTTTCATTATGAAGTCATTACTATTCATCAACATCATATAGCTAAAATACTTTTAAATATAGCCTGGCCAAAAATACATGTACACAAGCTTTATAACATAAATTAACTAATGATCCGTTAAGTTGCATTTTTGTTTTTTATTAAAGGTATTAAGGTGTTAATGAAAAAAGTGTACTCATGAATAGCTTCAAAGTCACAAACAATATAAACTGTGGACATGGAGGTTTATGGAAAACAATATTCAAATACAGTGGGAAAACATTAATATGGAAACCACCTGGTTGCCAGGACTACAATGATTTACTGATTAAAAAAAATCAATACTAGCTTGCTGTATAAACAGATACAGATTTTAATAGGCTTTAACTTTGACTACTGGTCAAAATTAAAAAAAATATGAAACTCATGTAAAAAACGATACCAGGAAACTTACTCACTGAACAAACTTTGTATAAAATACACTCGGCGTGGCTCGTTTTTATTAACTAGATCTTGCAAGCTGATCATCACTGGTAGGTAAAACAACTAGCAACATTTCAGTTACATTACATACAATAATTACATTATACTTCTGTTTAAGTAAGCACTGCTAGCATCATTTATTTTTGGAAGCCAAGATCTGCCACAACCTTTATAAACACAGCGAGAGTAACACTAATTTTCTACGAAAGCACCAAACCTACAGTCACAAGAAATACTGCTCACAGTATGCAAAACAATACAGATATACTCACAATGGAACAATATGCAAAACAAACACTGACTCATATTTCCAGCACGTCTAGAGTAACACAAAAGGGGTTGTGAATAATCCCAATTTGGTTAATTAAACTAACCTGGTGCCAACAGTAATAACTGGTGAAATCTGAAACTGCAAAGATTCAACTTTATCTTAACTATGAAAAAAGCATAATCATTTATATGAATATTAACAATCCCCTGAGCCTATAATTATAGAATTGACTTTCTCCTGCAAGAAGATCTGTGAGACAGAGAACAGCAGAAAAGCAAATATCAGGTCACCACTACAGGAAACTCAATACAGTGTAAACTTGGTTTGTTTTCTATAAACCTCTAAGCCACAGATATTCTGGAGTGAAAGCTCTTGTGATGTAACCGAGCAGAATCACAGGTGACAAAACGCAGCCAGTGAATCATGAAAACAGTTTCTATAATGGTGAAAGAAGTTTAATAAAACTGCAATATAGTTTTAAACTTTCATTAAATTTAGCTATAAATATAGTTAGGCTTCATGACACACAGTATACAGGAGGGCTTGGATCTTGCCCAGAAGTCACAAATATGACAATTATTAATTAATTGCGACTTAAACATATGAGGTCCATGTATAATTTCTTTAGTAAGCAGCCGTTTAATAAGGTATTAAATGTGCCCAAATTAAAAAAACATACCCACATTAACTCATCAGCTCATTGTTAGAACGATGGAAAATTAATTTGGGTGTCAGAAGTCAGACGCCTTAAATGAGCTACATTAGACTGAGATTAACTAGTCCACACTAATGTCATCTGCTTCCTTATATGTTACCTTGAGTCATCTTCACTGTAGTTTAAATTTTAGCAAGATAAGCAAAGTGAAACTAGTTTAACAATCAGATATTACTCGGTCACTGTTTGTGTCAAGGGAACAGGTATGTGAATCATTTCTCACAAAACTTGTTTCTGTGACAATAAACAAACAGCCTCCACACACACAACAGAGTAACTGGGTTTCTTGACATTACCTGTGTGTGGCTTTCTCAGGTGAGTTGGCCTTGTCTCAAGCTTGCTTTGGATGGTTGATTTTCCGGCCTGTTGGATAAGAACAACATTTCTAGACCTCCTTCCACATCCCGCTGGATTGGAGCTGCTGTCCTCACTCAGTTCTGGAGCTTGTTCATTCTCACTAGCCTCTGATTGGTCAGGGTTAAGGGTTGGCTCAGGTTTGGGGTTTAGCTCTTGCACAGTCTCCAGGGTTACTTGCTCTGTGTGGGCAGTGATGTTCTCGCACTGTGTGTTGGCTGTGTGGCTGGTATCTGGCAGTATGGGCTTATCTGTGGTGGCCTGGGCTGGATTTAAAGATGCCTGTGAGGTAGAAACAGCCTGGCTGAAGTTTTCAGGTGGGGCAGCCGGGCTGGGGGCAGGCAACACATCCACCTCTGATACGGAGTCTTCAGTGACGTGAACAAAATCTGAGGGCGTGATTGCTGTGGTACGGTCCTCAGAAATCATGGGCGACTGCAGAGAACTCTCAGCCAACTCTCCAGGCCAGGAACCTGGGGTTCCTGTTTTAGGTGGATCTTCTGCTCCATCCTGAACTTTATCCTGTTCTTTGACATTGGATGAGTTCTTGGAAAACCGTTGGTGAGCTGAGAAGGACTTGGGCAGCAGGTGCTTCTTATGCTTGGACGATTTCTTGCTGCTCACATCGTCAAGGAAACCGGAATCATCTCCCTCGTTGGTCCCTGAGCTGATGCAGTTGATAAATACACTGCGGTTGGCCGAGGCTTTCTCGAGGTCCTCCGTCTGAGAGCGTGTGATCTTCTTCTTGTGGCCACCAAATCCGAACGAATGTCGCTTTGGATTGCAACCATCACGAAAGACACCTTCGGACCCGTGGCTGCGATTTTCCAGGTTGAGCTGGATGGGATCGCTGTTCCTCTTGTTGTGGAACCCGAGGGATGGCGTGCGGAACAGACTGCGCCGTTTGCCCGTGCTGCTGGAGCTGGAGTTGGTGCTGGAGGGTGAGGACGTGTGGACGCCATTGCCCACCCCACCGGAGGAAGGCGAGGAAGGGAGCGATTCCTGTCTCTTGCTCGCGCTACGCCTGAAGATGGGAAGCCTGGAGACCAGGGTAGACCGACGTGTCCCTGATTCGCCCATTAAGATGAAGCACCAAAGCAGACACTCTGCAAACAGAATTAGCATAAGTCAACACTACAGACACTGCCATTTAAACTGGCAGAGCTCCATTACTATTTACGAATACAAAGTACAAATAATTATACCACATTAAGCCTTATCTGCTGTCTTACAGTCATATTAAAATCACATGGTATCAGTTAATGTAATTATGAAGGTGTTCTCTGACACACAACAAAAACATGTACACACCCAAACGTGACAGTTGCAAATACACCCTTAACAGGACCTTATGTTATTTCCTTTACTAGCATGGCTTAAACTACACTTAACTAAACATAAACTTTATTTTATTACTATTATTATACCCAAGGACATTTATGATAATGATTTTATAAGAACAGTCATTTTAATAGACAGCAATAACAATTATTAATCCTCCATGCAAGTTACATAAATTATGCTTTATATAGTGTAATAGTTGGAGTAAGTGTGAGTGTGGGTGTATGAGGGCTATTTTTGGACAGTTTTAAAATAGCGGGACATCCACATTAAAGGATCAATCAGTTCACCAGCATACAATGTACAGAAAAGGTACAGTATTCACAGTAAGCAGAAATACCAGCAGCCTACAATATACAATATGAAACCATCAGGTGTAATTATCAGGGAATTAAAGCGATAAGGCCTCATAATCTAAAAGCTCAATTATTCCCCATTTTCATTTGTGTTGAACCAACATTAAATGCGTCTAGACAACAACATACTGTACGTTTATCATAACGTAGTAAGCCGCGTCTTTGGACCGAGTCTAGATGCATTATTTTTAAAAACGTATCTCATCTGACTCTGGACGTGCATTATTACCCAAAAATGCTGCTAAAGAATCCATTAGGTTTGAGACACATCTGCTGCGAATCACAGATTTAATATCATATGTGGCTTCCATATCATCTGCATTGATGCAGTGACAGACAGACAGCGCAGAAAGCACTGAATAACCAATCAGGTTACTTGCCCGCAATACAGCTCAGCACATAGGCATTTACCTTCAGCTGAATTCTCCGGTCACCCGCTTATTTTTCCGTTCACTGCTATGAGTCTGAAGCCAAAATGATCGTGGCATCACAACCGGCGAAATTCACGTAAAATTCCCACGTCGGATCCCAGGCTCGCTTGCGCAAATCCAGCTCTAGTGACGTGGAATCTCCTCGCGTTCTTCTTCCGCGTTTCAGCCTGTGCGCGTGACGCAAGGCACCTGCGTGCGCGTCACTCATAAATCAGAGACAGGTGCAGCGGCGTTGAACTTACATTGCTAACAGACAATCGTGTCAGTCGTCGTTTTGCCTTATGGACACAATTGCCATTGCACGTGACGATATAACGATGCAATTTGGAA
>JAZGTK010016915.1:0-12505 GCA_036877625.1 Ambastaia sidthimunki
ATTTCCACACATTGATCACGAGCTAAATAAATATAACCTGGAAATGCTTCTATCAGATATATTATTGAATTTCAGTCCCAAACATGTTAAAAACAGTTCCAGAGAGTCAAACTCTTGCACGTTTGCATGGTAAACTGAATTAATTGGAGTGTCTTTGGAGACCAAAGGCAGAGGGGTCACTGGCAAGTCTACATAGTTCTTCTAAACCCAGGAGAAAGTAAATGCAAGAGAAACAAGTTTGTCAATCAGTGTGTATTTCTCTCGCATTGGCCCTTAATTTAATGGCTGTTTAATTAGGGGCTTTCCCTGGAGGCCTGCTCAACGAGGCTGTTACACAGCTTTCCTTGCGCCGTGAGTGCAAATATAGCCGACGGACAATTGCAGGCCAATGTCTTTACTGTCTCAGCACTATTTCCATCTTACCTCAGGGCCTCATAAATCTGCTGATAATGTCAAGGGCAAACATATACGGTATGCATGTGTGTCTGTAGCAGAATAGCAACAACTTCATGTCAAACCCTGAGAAAAACTTTCTCACCCCCAGTTTAAACCGCCATCTAAGGGCCATTTAGTCACTTCATGTTTTTGGATTGATCTAATTGTTGTTGATTCAGTTTGCATTCTGTTCACATTTGGTCACACATATGTACCTTTGCAGAACAGATGTAAACCTAATTACTATACTACACTATATACAAAAATAACAGGGGTTGTAGATATAGCAGAGCTTCATGTTTCTCAACCTTAATAGCTTGCACATGGGACTCCCAAATTTCCATATGCTCGCTTGAGAAGGATAAAGGTTTACATATATATTGTCTAAACAACCAAATGCATTTACACATTTTGTGTTTTATGCACGTCAAAACTTTGAGACACTGAGTGATTGAGTGCTATCCACTTGGTTCAGGATTAGATTCTTTATACTGTAAATACAGTACATCCTGACACGTGACAAGTTGTCTCTTACCTTAACATTTCAACCTCTTAAAATAGTGCATTTTATTGCTAAACAGGACCATAGTGCATTTTATTACTATGACAAACGCTCCACACATCTTGTAGTTGGATTACTAAACTACTTCAGACCATATATTGTGACTGTGTCTGGGGAGTAGCTTGAATTTAGCTCTTAAGCTACAGCAATCAATATAAATTTAGCATGGTAATAATCAGGCACCCTGGGTATAGTTCTCCAAACCCCCTGAGCTTCGTGATCCAAGCTGCTGCAAGCAGCCTGTGAAGGAGAACTGTGGCTACTGAACTCCCTCTCTTTAATTTTCTCATTCACACACACACGCACGCACGCACACACACACATTCGCATGCACGCACACACACACACCCTCAACACTGCCACCCTTCTGCCACCATTTCTCACAAACAAGAAAAACTGTCTGAGCCTTTGATATTGAGATCATATTAAACACTGACATGAAAGAAATAGTAATTTGCAAAAATTAAATATGTATATAATTTTCCTAATCAGCATTTTGTTTTGCCCTACAGTAAAAATATCTAAACATGCTTGGGAAAAGATTTCTTTGAGAAACAAAATTGCATATTTTTTTGACACAAGTCTTACAATTTACTAAGGTTCATGGCTATAAAAACAGTTCTGTTTCTTAAAATATATATGTATAGGGAGTGCGATTATATATAGATTATATACAGTATTATATATCATTTTTGCAGTGTTCCATCTTATGAATGCTCATTATTTAATGCTTTTGTCTCATGCTGGGTTTTAGTTCAGAGTTTTCAGTCAAAGTGAAACAATTATCCTGTCTGACTGTGAAACATGCCACGGCTGCTTTGTTGTGTGCGTGTTTGTCAGAACTCCATGTGAAGACATTGTTTGTGTCTTGCAAGAAAACGAAGCCCTAATGCAATTGACAACCTGCTGTTCCTGACATTAATAAAGATGGAACATGTACAGGAAATTAAACTCTCACTTTCCCATTGTAATGACATGGTATCCATCACCCAGCTGTTTACCCCACAATCAGATAAAATGATCAAATTGGAGCTTGGTCAGCCCACACACAGTGCCAGCATCACTATGCAATAACATTACTCTTTAAAATGGATGAGGTGCAGAATGAAATTTAAATAGAGACTAGACCAGAACCATCCCAGTTTTTTTTTAGCACGGATTGGGATGTTGCATGTCCTCTGTAAGTTTTAGTGACCTCTTCCATGACTGCAGCATACCAGAGCTTTCAGCCAATCACAAGGTGTCTTTCAGTTATAACCTCAGTTAACAATATGTATTCAATGCATTGATGTGAATGATGCCATTGAATGATGCCTAAAATGCTGTTGTTTCCTGATGTCTTAATGTATCCGAGAAATGAATAATCTACAGCAAGACTTAAATTTGCCAATTGCTTTACATAACAACACTGCTTAAATGGCCACAAGAGGGGGTTGACTACAGAGTTGACTTAAAAGCCAGCACCCATCTAGTAGCCTAACAGGTTACTGGTTAATTTTTAGTTACTTAATCATCTGATCCCGCTGTCAGAGTGTAATTATGCCTCACCCAGACAAGAGACAGTAAGAAAGCGTATTATAGACTGTAAGAAAGTCTGATAGCATCAACTGTTATTAAAAGGGTTCTGATCAAAGGTTTTCTTTATGTAACCACACTGTAGCCAGGTAGCATTTCTGAGTAAACCAAACTCCCTGAAGCGTTGTTGAATAAATGACTAGAATTCAGCTAAAAGCAAGATAGTGGAAAGTAATTCAAGACAGATTTAAGCCTATCCATCTGGATCTCTGTGTTTCCACGCCACTGTAATTGATGAAAAAATGTTAATTATGTTGCATATAACAGCAAGATCTCGAAAGCAAAGCTGTATTCTCACAGGGAGTATCAGGAGAGCTTTAACCTCATATTTCCCTTCACTTCAGTGGTTTCTTGAGAGAACATGGCTGCACATAACACACTGCAGGTCCATGAACTCTGTTGGCTGTCTGGATACTTCCAATGGTCCCTTCATGTTCGTTTATCCTTTAAACACTCCTTATGAATTCTCAGGGTTGAGCTTAATGGCAGGAACTCCAAGGCAGATTTTAATTAAGATCCAGTGAGAAATCTATAAAGCTACACATTAAAGGAAAGATTTGAATGAGATACAACAATCTCACTGTCGTTTCATATTTGCTTAGCTGCACAACATTACTATTTTCTATCATTGCTAATATGAGCATAAGGGAAAATGCATTAATGATTCTTAACTGACTATCAGAGTTCAACAAGTGTTCTGTTTTTGTAATAAGACATGCACATTAAAACAGTTAGTTTTGCTACTCTGTTAATGACTTTTATGTATAGATTGTATAGTTTTAAACCTTGCTGCTGGGCCAAGACTGTAAAATAAAAAGCATCCATAATAATAACTGAAATAAATAAAATTATAATATAAGCTGAGTGAAACGCAATATTTCCTAATAGTCACTTAGTACTATAAAAATATTTGACTGAAATCTATTTTTTTGTGTGGATATATAAAGTTTTTTTGAAGACATGGTGTGTAAAAACAGTGTGTAATGTGCGTCATTTCCAGTCAAGCTGGAATTTTGTCAAATTATGCAAAGAGTGTGAAAGTATTAATTGTGTGTGTTTGGAATTAGCAAAAAGCAAAAAATAAATGTCAAATGTCATTGTCACCACAGGATACTTGTATATACACTGCTGGACATTTTTAAACATAAAAAAAATTTAATATTAAAGAAAATTCTGTTTAAAACTTCTTCCAAAAGTATTTCAACTACCCATTTATCAAACTCCAGCTCTGATATTCAGATGATGAATGGTAATAAACCCCAAATGTCTTTAATTTTACACATAGACCTCTTTCTATACATCAAAAGAATGTGTAGTTTGTGCCAGTCTGTGACCGCTAAGACTGTGTCTTTTCCCTTCAAAATATAATTTATACCACTTTAAAACTTTTAGCAAAACTTGGTTCACTTCCAAGCTCTTCTGTAGACTGTTCAAAATTAGCTTGAAACGTTCAGATCTATTTCAAAAACTTCACCCTGCCAAACAGCTCACTAACAGCTTCCCTTTCTTATATAGCCACAATACGTTTGTCCACAGGTCAGCGGTCCGAAAGCTGTCATTGCAACAGCCAATCAAGTGCGAGAAGGATTACTGTTGCAGACCACAGTAATGGGTGACATGGATCAAAATGATGATTATTGGGCTCCAGAGCCCGCAATGCATGGTTTGTAGCTCTTTTTGAAATGATCACCCTATTCCAGTGTAGTCTGAGTGCACACTGCTTTGATATGCTTGGCCGGTTGGAGAATTTAGTATTAGTACCTTTTTTCATAATGTCCCACTGTGGAGAGACAGGTGTCTGGTTTCCATCACTTCTCGCACACATTCAACAAGATGCAGATTGCTGGTGGAGATCACAGTCTGACTGAAATGATAGTGGTTTTGAAAATGCCTGTATGAGCTTTACAGATACATTTAAAGCCAAATGGATACAACAGAGAAGAGTGATTTCAGTAATGATAGTGCCCTACCCAGGCATTTTTCATAACTGGAAACTTGGAAGTGGGTCTGATTTGAAAGGAGGGGTGGGGGGGTCTATTGGCCGAGCATATGTGAAGTCCCAGACAATTTGCTAAAATGTTTTGCTTTAAATCACTCTTTGTGTTCTTTAGAGGTATAGCATAATCGAGTTCGCCATAATCGAGTCAGACGTTGAATGATAACATTTGGCATAGATACAATCTAGGCTTCGTGTGAATAGCATCTGCAAAGCAATGCTCATGCAAACAGCTCATGCAATTTTATGACAGAAAAAATGAATATCTATGAAGAAGGTGCTGCATTAGGGCAAGTGATGATTAAATAGAAATGCTTTGAATTATTTTTATTGTATCTCTTGCTATGCTGGGTGACCTGTAATTCACAGTGACTACAATGTTACCCTTTGATGTATTTTTTAAGGCTAGACAGGAGGTTATAACTGTTTCTCATCGCGTCTGCATATGAGTGTATTTATGAGCTGAAATTTACACAAATAACACATTTTTTTAGAAAGTAGTCATATCGGTTCTCTAATGAGAATGCCGCAAAGGAATCTGTCTTGTTAAAATGCTTTTAACAAAGAAGCGAAACAGTGGATGTCAGAAATAAGGGAGAGGAATGGTCATTGGGGGCCATATAATTTAAGTCATGCATCAGTCTTAAACCACAGAAGACCTATATATCATTGTAAATTACTGTAGAATTTATCATAAAACACTCAAATCAGAAGGTTGGGCTTTTGTTGACCCTAAGAGAGTAAGAGAGAGAGATTTTTGATGACATTAAAATAGACCAACTAACCTAACAACAATAACCTAACCAGTTTGTTAAAGACAGCTTCCAAAGAACAACATGATTTAAGACAGCTAAACCTCCACCAGACAGCTCGGTTTTCACGGCTGCTGTAAGACCTTCAGGTCAGTTGGTATTTAATTGGGTGCTTAAAATATTCACAGGGATACTGCATAGATAAATGAAGTCCTAAGCACAGTGTAAAATCTACAATAGGTCAGGTGCCATCTAATGCCACGGAATAATTTACTACACGATCTTAATGCAACGCTAATGTCAATTAATACATTAGGCACATTAAAGAATCATAATGGCATTTATCAGTTACAGATTGTAAAATTATTTGTAATGAAAAAGATAAGATCTCATGTCAAGAGCTAGAGGAAGCAGGGAAATATGTTATGTGGTTTTATTTGAACTGTAATTATCTTTAATGGATGGGGTCCATTTACAAAAAGGGGGCTATAAGATCTTACCATTTTCTTCCTGCGAATTGCATTAGCTCTTGAACCAGTTAATGCGACAACATCTGAGTAATATCTATCCACTTATCCATACACCATTGTTTCCTATCAAACCTCGGATCCTTGCCTTTCCTTTTATCATTCTTTCTAATGGCTTATTTGATGATAATTAACCCTGAATCCTACAGAGATGGGCCGTAGCAGATTGATGGCCTAGCTGGGTTGGAACACCTGTTTGGCAGTGAAACTCACGGCACAGCGCATGCTGAATGTGACCGTGACAAGATGAAGGCGGCGATGCCAAAGACATGCACATATGTGCTCTAGAACAGTTCCATAGACCTTCAGCAGAGGAATGACACAGTTTTTGACCTCCACTCGGACAGGTTGTGAACCTGTCTCAGGTAACTCAGTAGGTGGAGAAAATTAGTTTAAGAGCCATAAATATCCCGGTGGCCCATGTCACTGATGTCCTGTCTAGAGCTACCGAGAGAACGATTTGCTCTTAAATAAATTATGCAAATAATGTTAGCATATGTAAATGACAGGAAATTGTTGCAGCACTTGAGGTTATTGCAGGAGATTTCGTCAATAGCCAATTGACAGTCAAAGGTCATTGACATTTATTGTCTTGGCAAATGTTTTTAAATCAATGCAACTTTGTATATGAGATTGTACATGTAATGTGTCAAGTGAGCAGAATCCTAGTAATAAACATGAAAAATATATATATGGCATGGTCAAATACACTAAAAATACTATTCAAAACAATTAGCAAATTAAAATAAAACATAAAATGTTTCTGTATTGACCTACAAATGTATACTACAACAGATCTTATAATGCTAGGTTAGGTTAATAAGGGTTAGTTACTTAAAGGTGCAGTATTTTGTTTTCCTCAGATACAGATATTTCAATAAGTACAAAAATGTTTAAAAGCATCTTTACATTAGAAAAATAAATAAATAAATGCTATATTATCTTACATTATGGAGGTACACTATGCTGACGTCACATGATCAGCCATAACTGCTATAACCCCACATGCTATATTTTTGCTTGTAAAATAATTGAATAATAGCCAACTGCAAACTGACCGCATTTCGGAAACTGAATTAAAACACGTTGCATTAACGTGATGCTTCATCCCCACCACTAGGTGTCATGAGTCCAAGACAATTGCTATTTCTTCAAGCCCAATGTAAACACAGCAACTGAGGAGCAGTTGTATAATTAAGGATGCACATCATACAGTATAACATGTAAGAATGTGTAAATAAAGAGTGCTCATTGAGTTAACATCCTGATGTACATTAAAGCCACTCGTGCGTATAAAATGAAACAAGCAGTCCGTGTGGAGCTCTTTCATTCGTTAGTTATCAGTCATCGCAAGGTGACGAGCTGTGGATAAACATATCCTTCTATGTCACACGCCAAATCAGTCATGATTCCCAGACAGCCCCAGATTCCAGAAATAAAGCAATGCAATTAGTTAGCAACATCCTGTGCCCGTTTTTATTGAATGATTATGTCCTACGTCTGATTGTCCCAGAGGAAATAAAGCAACGTGTCTTCGCGGAACAACATTCTCGCATGTGCTTTTCATTCAGCCCACCAGCTGTTACCTGCCATGATTTTTCCTTTCTGTGTTTTACATAAGAGGCTAAATATCGACCTCAACGTTTTTAAAAGCAGGCGTCTGTTTCAGCAGCTGACGCAAGGCACCATACTGACAGTATGCAAGATAAAAAAAGAGTTTTGAGGGAAGTAAACACAGCAACAGTGCTTGACACAGAAAACAGTAAATGCATGCAAATCACAAGTACTTCAAAACAGACGCTGTGACTTTTTTTAATTCACAGTAGTTTTCAGAATGAAACTAGTGCTGGTAGGTGACTAAAACACGCTCACGCAGGACTTTAAAACTCCACAGATGTACCACAGATACACACAAAAGCTAGACTTTCTCTGTGGTTTTGATGGCACTTCTCTTGGTACATCCATTAATGAAGAGTCTTCATACATGACTACATGGCTGAGGAAATCAGATAGCTCTCGCTCTGGCAGCCCATATGTGCCTATGAATATGCATGAAAATCTGTCAGCTACTTAACAAGAAGTACATATATGCAGGGCAGGATCCCATAGGTCAGTAATTTGAGGTATGGAAAATGCTGTCTTATGTCTATATGATATGAAACCATATTTTACCTAAGACACTGACTGATTTCTTGCATGCAACCTGTTCATTTTAAGACCTGTTTATTGTATTAATGAAATGAATGTACATGTGGCTTATATTACCATATAAAATGTGACAACAACAATTTAGGTCTTTAATAGAATATAATTTAATTTAATATTTTTTTAAATTACAGGATGTGACTGTAGTAAGTGTTGTAGAGTTGCTTGTTTGCCATAAATAATCTAAATTATAATCTAACATTCATGAAATATTTAACATCCAGCAATATTTTTTAATGACCAGGGACACCGCATCTGTTCTCAATAATATGTGGCAGGAAATATTTAAACTTTCCTATAAGACCTCATTTATTTTTTCTTCATAGAAGTTTAAGTTGTTCATATTAAGGCAGAACGCACAGCTTTGTAAACATCAAGGTATCAAACTGTTTCTTTAAATGTATGAAATATTAAAGAAACATAAATAATTAATTTGGTTGGAATTGTGAATAGACCTTCTATTCTCGACCCCACACCATACTGCTTTAGTTCATGGCTGTTATTTATTACGGCTTTATCTTATCTACAAACTGCATTTTTAAACATGAGATTCCTCTCAAACATCTCACAGTTCACACAACCCTAGTTTCGTAGCTATTTATCAGCAGTCACATCAGCCCAGCTCTGCACCCTGTGAAAACATGTTTCCCGGGGCATTAACGAGTCACTGGCAGGGCTGCAGTCTCTCTGGTATAAATGTCCCACTTAAATTTTCATGACCTCACGCTCATGAGCACGCCAGGCCTTCGCTTCCATCACAGAAGAATTCTCAAAGCCTAATGACTGCAACTACCCTGACAGCACCATCAAAAACCTATTTTTCTGAACATGCCCAAACACACACACACACACACACACCCAAAAATACTTTCACTTGTAAGAACTTGGTAACATTGTTGCATTGGTTTTAAAGATAATCAATTACAGTTTAATTCCTTCTTTGTCTCCTTCCCCTCGCTAACATTATATTAAACACTTAATTATTCATTGGCAATGCCTGTCGTGGTAAAATATCGGTCATTGCCGATCTGAATGCATCAAACTACTTTGTCGTTCCTCTCGGGGGTTAATGAAGGAGCTCACACTTTCATTAGCTTCACAAAACCCAGCACAAAGTTCATACGTCAAAGTTCTCTAACTGAAGAGAACTGCTAGCAGTAAGTCTCAGCACCCTGCGAAACACATTTTAAATGCCAATGTCCATTCATAAGAGCATCTGAAGCCAATTTACTTTCATGAGTATCTTGAATAAAGAGAAGTTGAATAGTGAGAATGTATAATTGTATATGATTAAATGGAACAGATTGAAATAAAATTGAAAAGTCTTTCTTTTAAAGTTTGTCTTTGAATATTGTGTCTCCAGAAAAGTTGAGAGCTTGACACCAAGAGAAATGCCAAGACACCAAACTCTGCAACAAAAGATTTCAACAGATCACTAGTAAAATCATTTACTCACTAAACTCTCTAGAGTTTAATTTAATCGACATTACATGGATATTTCTATACCCTTACTGTATGTCAACATATTTGTGTCTGTTTATATAGGAATTTTAGGAGAAACATCCTAGTGGAGTAAGAACTCCATTAAATCTCGTGAGACTTTGAGCAAGCAACCTCTGAGCAATAAAAAAAAAAAGCTCTGGGTATAGTGATAATATTTTGCTATATGATTTGGGGAAAACAACTTTAGCTAAACACATAAAAATGTCATGAACCATTCCAAACTATTTTCCATCGATTTCATCATAGGCGTTTTCCAATTTCTAAAGCAAACATACAGATGCAGTGAGCTCAAAGCACCATTCAGACATCAAGATTAAATAACACTCCAGTCATTGGTCATTCTTCACCATCTCCACTTTTCTCAGATTTATACAGTATGAAACTGATTACAGAAGATATCTGTGACAAAAATCTTTTAGGTCTGATAGGAAGATGTATTGAATACATTTTCCTAAAACACTGCAGCATGCAATATTTGCCTTGCTAATGTGCACAGTTACTAAAAAATATGCACTTAGCAAATTGTGCCTTAATTGTATCTCGCTAAAATTGCTGACAAGACTTTTATGTTATAACTGCTTAAGAAGGGATTGCATTTAATATGAGACATTTTTAAATAAAAAAATGCATGTCGATATAGGAAAATGCTGACATTAAATCACCAGTAATGCATTTTTTTCTGCACGAAATAAAGACAATTAATTTTGTATGATGAAAGGTCAGTGGGTGCAAACATCAGTATAAAAAAATTACACAGACAGGGCAGCAGGTTAAAATACAAGATGATTTCTCATCTTGTCCCAACGTATGTCAGTTCACACATTTCCATCTCCTGGTAAAAATGGTTTGACCTCACATTGACAGTAAATACACAGTGACCAAATAAATTTTTCTGAGGGACCAAACTGGAAGAATCAGTCTGGAAAAACAAATATTGCATGTCCTGCCATAAAACGAAACAGGATAATAGAAGTTATGGTAAAATGTTTACATTAAATAATCAAACATTTAGTGAATCCAAACCCAAGTCAGTCAACTGTATGTTCCATTATTTTTAATATGTGGACTTAAAAATACAATTACTTTTTATTTGGACGTTCCATTAAGCCAAACAAGGCCAAATCACTTTTTATCCAGTACAGCTCCAGAGTCTTAGTATAGTGCACCAGATCTTAGTATCATTTCCATATTTCATGCTCATTAAAAATTAGGATGGTAAAAAGGAAACTCTCCTGAGGGCCAACAAAATTCCTCTTCTCTCACAAATCATTTGTTTGTTATTAGTTAATGATTCTTGATGTCCAACAGCACAATCTGTGAAATCTCTGACCTTCACTACACAGCTGATTTTACCCACTGTAGAGCTCATTAGTGGCCATCTAATCTCATTAGGGAATGCTGGGATACCGTGGCTTAGTGACAAAACAGCAGCTTCTGAGCAGAATGGAGGAGGAGAAGCAGGTGGGATTGTGGGTGCTCAAGCCAAAGCATGTCTTCTCTTTCCTTTTAATGGAAGATGATACAAGGTTCCCCTGATATGACCTGTTAACTTAACCACATTTGCACAAAGCATTATGGGAAGTCTGCAATATTTTACATCATATTTAATTGCTGAGTTCAATAACATTAAGACATGATATTGTGTTAAGCACATAGTCGTATTGTTCTATTGTAAACCATGCGCAAAGTAAGAGGAACAATTTATGTCTTTCTTTGTTATATATTGTATTTTGTCTTTTTTTGATAATAGATTCTGTGTTAGCTTTCTCATCTATTTTCCAGATATGTTTTCACATTAAACAGCAGGATTGTTTCATTTAAGCAAACGCATTTACCTTTGAGCGTGACATCATAATTTACCATTTCCTCTGTATTCAATTTCTCAGGCTCTCACACTCATAACTGCTTTAATGGCTGCATCCTCTAATTCTTTACTGATATTATTCATGTTCCCCCCATTGTGAATTCTAATCTAGCAATTCATCTCAACTGGCTAATCTCTATTTCTTATGCTCATGCATTGTTTGAATGATGTTTATTGTCATTCCTTTATTTAAATTATCACATGCATGGCAGTATATATGATTTTCTGTTGAGGAAAAACAAGTTCAAATTAAAAAAAGTTCAGGGGAAAAAAAGTTCAGCGTCCTATCGAATCCCACAGGCCTCACTCTGACGAGGGTCCTTGGTCTCTGGTGTTTACCTGAGGGATGGAAACCTTATCATCTGTTGCTGTGTTAGCACTCTCTAGCCACTGGGAAACGCACACAGGTGAGGCTGATTAGCTCTCAGTGGAGGGGAGGTCAAGAAAAGGCAGATCACATTACCTTTAGGAGGGAGGGCAGAACAAAAGACTTTGCTCTATGGCAAATGGGAGTCACTGTCAGTTAATGAGGGAGTATTAGTCAGATGACAAAAAAAGTCCCATTTTTTTTAAAAGAACCAGCATGATACCTGCCCTTGTCCTAATTGGTCAAGGTGTTTGAGGATAATCCAGTCAGGGCTGTAGCCCAGCAGTGAGTCCCAGGCTCCATTCAACCCTAAAACACAAAAAAGACCAGAACTAAACCTGCCTTTAATCTGATTAGAAAGCTTTCTTGAGCTCTAAAACACAGGTTCACCCTTCCTGAATGCAAACGTTATTTTGTCAATCCACTGATTTAGGGGAAAGACTTTCTTCCTTGATCTTCACTAGAGTAAAACGTTGCAGTGCAAAGTTTATGGCTGATCCAAATCCTGGTATTGACAGTGTTGTTGTTAATGCAGCTTTTCTATAATCTTGCCCACAGTTAACACCTAATTTTAGTAGTAATTAGTATAAAGTAATAATAAAAAGATAAATAATTGTAAAATAATAACTATAAGGCCACCACCACCAAGAATAATAATAATTGAACAAAAGCTGTTTTTTTATTAAATATAAATTACAATTAATTCTGACAATAAAAAA
>JAZGTK010016916.1:0-11465 GCA_036877625.1 Ambastaia sidthimunki
CATTGATTACTCTTTTGGATTACCTGCGTTTGCCCTGTTTGCTGTTGTCGACCTTTGCCTGTTTGTTGTGTTATCTTAATAAATGCTGCACATGGATCCTTTGCATTCTGAGTCACTGTTACAGTAATCCTGAGAATGGTTTATTTTTAGGGGGGGATTTTAATTGCACTGAAAGCATGCTTGATCGAAATCATGTTGAACCCCACATGCCTTCACAAAAACAACTCATTAATTTATTAAAAACTCATGAGATTGTTGATGTCTGGAGAAGTTTTCACGGTATTCATAGGCAATACACTTGGGCTCTTGCTCATAATGATTTAGTTTCACTAGCACGTTTAGATAGTTTTTATACCTTTAAACACCAGCTTAATCTTTTTAGAAGTTGTCTCATTTTTCCTATAATCTTGTCAGATCACAGTTCGGGGTGTTGTCTCTTTGAGTTCCTGTAAGTCAAAAAGCGCTTACTGGCAGTTTAATAGTAATTTATTATGTGATAATCATAGATATTATCACATGACATAGATAGATACTTTTGGAATTTTGGAAGAACTTTAGGACTACCAAATCATCTTTTCAGTGTCTACAGCAGTGGTGGGATACTGCAAAAGTGCAAACAGCTGTGCCAACAGTATACTCTCAATGTCACTAGAGACATAAACCATTCAATGGAAGCAATCGAGAGAGAGCTTGCAGAGCTTCAGAGGCCTGCTGAAGATTCTGGTAATTTGAGTTATTTTACAACAATTAAAAGTAAGAAAAACATCCTGGCTAAATTGTTGGACACAGTCACACAAGGAGCTCTGGTCAGATCGCGTTTTCAAGAGTGCTGCTTTGATAGATGCATCGTCAAAATTCATACACATAGCCTACTTTCTGATACAGGAGTCTTATTATCGGATCCTGTTGATAATCGAAAGAGAGTGGCCCTTTTCTATGAACAGCTGTACAAAAGCGAACTCACGCACATACAAAGAGCTGGTAATATTTTTTTCAAAGATCTCCCTCAGGTATCCAAGGAAGCTAATGCTGACCTTAGCAAAGCCCTGAACCTGGAGGAGCTGAAAAAAGCTCTCTACAGCATGGAATGTGGTAAAGCACCTGGAACTGATGGGTTGCCAGTGTCACTAGATCAAGAAAAGGCTTTTGATCGAGTTGAGCACAGTTATTTATGGGATGTTTTAGGTGGATTTGGTTTTAGCTCTGATTTTATTTCTATGATAAAGGTTTTGTACAGCGATGTTGAGAGTATACTAAAAGTTAATGGTGACTTATGTGCTCTTATGTACTTATGTGCTTTTAAGGTTTTCAGAGGTGTTAGGCAGGGGTGTGCCTTGTCTGGTATTCTCTACGCCTTATCAATCGAGCCCCTTTAGCTAAGATAAGAGCAGTTTTGTGTGGATTACTTATACCATGTTGTCCAAAGGTTTTTAAACTGTCAGCTTATGCTGATGATGTTGTTATTTTAGTCAGTTGCCAGAGAGATGTGAACTTGCTGTCTAAATTGTTTAAGATTTTAAGATGGTTTCCTCTGCAAAAGTAAATTGGCATAAAAGTTAAGCCATTTTAGTGGGGAAATGGTTAAGTGGGAACCGAATCTTCCAGGTGGATTGTCCTGGACTAGAGGTTTTAAATATCTCTGAGTTTTTTTAGGAAATGAAACGGTCATACATAAAAATTTTGATGGGGTTATCGAGAAAATTAAAGGGCGCCTGAAAAAATGGAAATTATTACTTCCAAAGATGTCGTATAGGGGGCGCATATTGATTATCAATAACTTACTGGCTTCATCTCTCTGGCATCGTCTGGCTTGTATCGATCCTCTTTCCAATTTTTTGCTAACAGTTCAGTCAATCCTGTTAGATTTTTTCTGGGACAAATTGCACTGGGTCCCAAAAGCTGTCTTGTACTTGCCCAAAGAAGAGGGAGGACATGGACTTATTCATTTACAGAGCAGGACAGCAGCGTTTTGTCTTCAAGCTATACAAAGACTCTTGACTGGACCAGTGGACTCAAACTGGAAATCTATAGCCTGGAAATCTATACAGAGCTTTGGAGGACTAGGTCTGAACAAATCTTTGTTTTGGATGAATCCTAAAAAGATGGATTTATCCAAGTTACCAATTTTTTACCGCAACTTATTTAAAACTTGGGCTTTGTTTATTACACAGAGACTAAGTACCACAGCGTCTCTACATTGGCTGTTGCTAGAACCCTTAGTTTTTGGTTCTCGATTGGACTTAACCTGTGAAGGCTTTCTCCCGGCTCTGAATAAAATTCTTCTCTCTTCAGCCATAACAACCCTTGGACATCTTCTTCAGCTAGCGGGGAAGGATTTAAAATGTTGAATTAGTTACTGAGAAAATGGAGGTCCACATTTACAGAGGAGGAACTCAAACTGTTGGGGGACTATTCAAATGGATTAATTGTCCCAAACTGTAAAGAGCCCTTTCCCAGTTTATTAATATCAAAGGTTTTCTGTTGCACGCAGAAAATGTTATGTTTATTGGTTTAGAGCTGGCCTCTGGAAAGGCCTTGTATAATAATTGTGTCAAATCTTTAAACTGATTGGGTTTAAATAATAAATACACCCTGGCGTGTTGTCTTACAAATAGAGGACGACGCAAGAGGACAAATAGAGGAGAGCATTGTATAAGTCACCATTAATTTAAAAAGTTGGGGACTTGCAGTGGGGAAAATTTACATGGTGCAGTTGCAGTCAAAAGTTTTATTTCAGTTCTTAACCCTGGTGTGGGTAGTGATTGTCCTTTTTGCTTACAGAGAGAAACTGTGTTTCATACGTTTATGCCATTTGATAGACTTGAGCCACTGTTTACTGTTTACTGATGTCAGAGACATCGGTCTAAATGCCAGCTTTTAAATTTTTTATTAGGTCAAACTAAGATGGCAATTTACATTACCAGGAAACATAAAATTGAGCATAATACATCTTACAATTTAGTGGCAGTGTTTGTTAATTCTGTGAAATCAAGGATTAAAGATAACTTGTTGTTTTCCCCTATCCTGATGTAGGTTTATACATTCTTTTTTTTTTTTGTTTGTGTATGTATAATGTGTTGTCCTAAATGATTGGATAGTGTTTTAATAGTGTGTAATAAAGTGGTTGTTGAAATTCAAAAAATTCTCTCTCTCTCTCTCTCTCTCTCTCTGTCTCTCTCTCTCTCGTATTGCAAGCAGGTTTTAGTAAGACCACAGACTAAGTAAAACTGCTCCGGATGTGTGTATGTTCATGACTTGCAGTGTGTGTTCACTCCTCACTAGGGATGAGTTAAATGCAGAGGTCACATTTCGGTTATGGGTAACCATAACTGACAAATACATGTCACTTTTTACTTTTGACTTTCACTTTTATTAAATCCTAAACTGTCATGTCTACTTTCAGGTACATGTGTTTAGAACAGCTGCTGAACCAGACAGAGGCCAGAGTGTGTGTGTGACACACACACAAATAAAATGCTGTAGGTTTTGCCTGTTCCATAAAAAGAAAGTTTTAAAGTCTAACCAATATGCCTCCATGACTTTCTGATGTCACAGTTGACCTATGGACCTCACAATGATGCAAGAATGTCTAAACCTGGAGCAATCTCTCAAGTAGCATTCCTCTTAATCTCAATGAAAGTTTTCCCTCCTCTTTCCTTAATATTGCATAAAAAACAGTGGCTGTTAATTTTCCATGTTGCTCAGATGTCTTTCTGTCTAAGTGGGTGTTTTTTGGGCAGAATAACCTGTGAATCAGGCTGAATACCAATAGCCAGAAGTCTAGTTATGCAAGACTAAGGTGTGTTTATGTGTCTGTGTGTGTTTGCAATAACATGGTAAGTAATAAAATCAAGTCAGCCTCCAGGCAGGTGGCTTGTCTAGGCCTTGTCCAATTAATTCAGAAACACAGTCCATATGGTGAGCTAATTATCTGTCAGGTGGGGTGATGGGACTAAGTGTACAGTGGACATGAAGGGCTAAAAATACAGGTCTCATAAGCAGGCCTAACACAAATTTACATAAGCATATAATTAAATTGTAGCTGATCATTTTTTATAAAATTCATAAATCATGTTTCATAATACTAATATATATACATATATTGTATATATATATATGTAATTTGTGATGAGTGCAATTGTCTTTTAATTGTTCTTTGTGGTTCTTTTTGTTTTAGAATGACCAACTCTAAAGAGCAAATGTTGGAGTCCCCTAGTGAGGAAGTGCATCATGGGAAATGTAGCACGTCACCTGCCACATGGACCTCATTGTATGCCACGGGGGCCCGTTAGCCCCAAGAATCTTTTTGTATTCCAAATCTTACTTAGCACAAACTTCAGACCCCTTTTACAAATCCAGAACCTCAATGCAGAACTACGACATTAAGGCGCTAGAGAGGTTCCAGCAGGGCCAGAGAAATTTAGAACAACAGCTGTAGGGACACACGGAACTACAGATCAAGACTTTCAATTGATGTGGGGAACTCAAGGCACCGAACTACAGTCAGCACAAAACTTATCCAGGATGCAGAGATTGAACATCCACAGGGTGTCTTTCGGAACCCTTTGTGGCCATTTCTGCACTGTTTTACAAGCCTGTCTGCATTAAAATCTTAGTAGCTGTGTGGTGTCTGTTTATTTATCCATAGACAGGAAACTAGGTACTAGTTTGGAGAGATAGATGGAAGTGGTCAGACATTCTCACTACCCATCATCCCCCCTTACAACTGACCTTTTCAGTAAACATGGTTATTAATACTAACTGAAATGAAATGTAGGGTGTCTGTTTTTGACTATTGTTTGACTACTGTACTAGTTATTACATTTTTCGCATTTGTAAGAATTAGTGAGGTAGCAAATTGTGTTAAAGGTTTTGTCATTTTGGTTTTATTCCTATTCGTTTTTATGCCCTACAGATTTCACTGTACTGTGTGTGTGTGTTTTTAATACACATGGTGGTGTTGCATTTTTACCCTATTATTGATGGATTGGATGAATTCGTTTAGATTTTAGTTTTCTGAACTGCTGAAATAAACACTCATGACTAAAATATGATTACATACACTTTGTATGTTAAGAAACAGTGTTTACCTCGATTTTGTAAAGGAGCAGTTTTCTGTTCCACATGTTTGTTGCAATTCTTTAATATGATTTATCTTAATAGGTCATGTTCTAAGACAAACATCCTTGTTGTTTCCAAGCTGTCTGTTTTTTATTTATCTAACAGCACATGGTTAACTGGCTCATGCAGACATACACCACCTGCCCGCTGCCATTTTTGCTCATAGTAAATCAGTTGAAGATAAGTATTAATGCCATGTGATAAATTACTCTGTAGCAACAGGAAAATGGTCTCCTGACTGGCTGATAATGTCACAAACAGTTCCTAGTCTTTCACTAATGTCTGTCTTAATCAGAGGTCAAAGGCAATAGAGAGTCCATTTCATGTTTTGAAGCCCTTCAGAAATGTTACTAGTAACATATCTACTAGCTGCCTAATAATATTAGCAATGTATACAATGTTTACATTTATTTTTAAAATTTTAAACACCAAAACATCAGCTGTGGGCTTAAATTCATAAAAGAAGATACTTCTCGCTACACTGTAAAAGGGCCTGTGTTGCGTTTGGCTCAGATGTTTGTAGCATATCATCATTACAAAATATCAAACTTCAAAGCAGCTCTGGAAAGTTTACAGCTTTATTTATAAAGCTCATATTAGCAAGATAAGGCCTATAATTCAAGTTTCTCTGTCTTAGATTCTGCTATGAACAGAGATTGAAACTCGACTGACATCATGTTTGAAGCAATAAGTTGTGAATATGTCTACTGGATAAAGTCCAAAGTGAAGCATTTGGCAGACATAGGCCCAATTGCCCTCAGTGTACAGTCCAACCCCATCATCATGGCTGGAGCTCAACGATCATTGAATTGCAGTAATTGGTTGGTCGACACAAAGCTCAAGGTGAAGTTGAATCGGATGAGAGAGTCTGTGGACAGGAGACAAGATTTTTGGCATGCAGAGTTTGTTTAATTATGATGTTGGATGAAGGATGGCTGTGATCCATTCATCTACAGCCTATAAAAACGTTGTGACTGACAGGCATCTGAAACCTGCTGAGCTTCTGCTGGCGAACAAAAGATCCAAACATCTACAAAGTTCTGCTCATACCCCAGTGTGTTTGTTTACAATTAAATTTAGCTAATGTGATAAATGTTATGTTGCTTTCAGCTTCCAATAAGGTTACAGTGCTATACAATGCTCTCATTTCTGTATAGGTAAGGATGTTTAAAAATATTTTATCAAAAAAAATTGTTCGTTTAACTTATTTGATTTTGGGGTAAAATAAAACCAAGACATGTTCTGGACAGGTTAAGCAAGATTCATCCAGCTTTACATTTCTATTTTAAAACTGCAAAATGAAAATGTTAAGCAATGGAAATGTTTGTCTTGTTAGCCATGCTAAATCATAATTCTACTCTAAACCACACAGTCCTTACCCTACAGAGTCGAAAGTCACACCCTTCTCATGAAGTTCTCATGATAACAGTTGCCTTACCTTCAGTTTCACCTGTATGTATGGCTTTTATGTATGTTTGGCTCTTACCTAACAACAGGTAATCTGATAACACTCACAGCTGGGCACTATGTACAATGTAGCATTATGTTACATTTTGTGGAATTTGTATAACACAAGAAATAATAAAAATTTGTTTTGTATGGTTCTTTTATTCTTAGAAAACATTGAATGTTCCTCACACAAAGCTATCTGATGACTTCAGAGGATTTTTATTATATTTTTATAGCTCTTTTGCATCCTTCTTGATGTTTAAAAGCTTTGGTCCCCTTTCTTATGATGCAGTGTAACTTGCATACACATAATGATCAATTTGACTTATCAAAACATCGTTTGTGTTCTTCACAAGTTTTTTTTATTTAACTCACAAGTTAAATGGCTTTGGAACAACATGAGAGTGAAATTATTCCTTTAAATCAGGAATATTGTCTGACAGCTCACCAGTGGTGAGTCATAAGTCTTTAATGCACAGGGCCTGTAAAAATGAGACATCAGTGGGGGGTTTGGGTCGCTGTACACTGTTGGCATTTATGCTCATTTAGACCATCGCCATCATCAGTAACCCCCTGTCAATAGTGCAGAAACCAGCCCACAGTCTCATCTCTGCCAGTCCTGACAGATCATTAGCTGACTCAGAGCAGACACAGAGATTATCTTAGGCAAAACTCGTCAGAGACGGACGTTTTGTGTCTTACAAGACTGTCTAACTAGGCTTCAAAGAACGCAACCCGAGTATAACTATCCCTCAAGAATCAAAACCTGAGTGTCAAGGAGACCCGGCGGGTTGTCGACTGGTGTGTGGGCTGTTTTTGAGATTATTAAAAAGAGAAATTCCAGCTGTCCGTATGTCTATTTATGGGACCCACGTGTCTCTCGCAATGTGCATTCTCCATCATAAGATTTCATTCATTTCTATGACACTAACACCCATAATAAGGTATAAAAAAGGTTGAAAAATTGTTAGGACAAATATAAACGAAAACAAACTGACATAAGAAATAAAAATGTCAGTCTGTTTTCCACTGCATAAAAGAAATGGTATAAAATTACTCACTGGCAATTTGCCATTAAAATGATTTTAGAGAATCTCTTATTGGAATCTCGGATCCCGCAGGTTGGCAACGAATAGACCTTAAACTGCCCATAATGCTTTTGCCATTTAGATTAAATGAAAGCCATTCACCGAGAGAGCAGACATTAAGGAAATGAAATTACAAGGGTGGATAAAGAGGTGTCCATTGTGAGAGATGCACTTTACTGCTGACATCAATATGAGTTCCATTTGGGAATTGTGTGATTATGTCACTGGCATTAGTTCAAATTTTGAACAATGCACTTTGATGCATATATATATGCATCAAAGTGCATTGTTCAAAATATATATATATACATATATTAAGGTGCTTAAAGTAAGAAAAGTGTGTGAGTTCAGCTGTGTGAAGTGCCACCTTTATTTGAAAACAGGCTGCAAGTCAGCAGAAAATTGTTGAGTGATACATCTTTTGTCCAACAAAAACTCACAAATTACATTGTGGAAAGTGGATGAGTGGAAAGATGACAATAAATTGAAGCTGTCAGCATCCAAAAGCCATTTCCATGACGAGATGAGTGGCTATATTCTCTGTCTATCTCCGAAGTCTGTTCAAATGCTTACCAGATATTTGGCTGTAATGTGCTCAAACAGTTGCACTGAGAGCCAAAGTAATCTGTAAGCTCTGCTCTCTAATTTGTATTCTTAAGTAAGGCCACAAAATTACATCAGTTTTGATTATTTGAAACTTTTTTGACTGACCTAAATGGTCAGGGATCTTGGGGGGAGGAACATCCTGGGAAACAATATCTTTGAAAAACAGGCAAAACAAGCATCACTGAATGACCAATCAAACAGACTGAACTTCAATCCCAGAATGCATTGCCACAAGCTTGATGAAAACAGAATTGTCAGACATCAATATAAAGCACTTTCTTTTTTTATGTATAATATTTTATTGTAACACAAGTATTATTGTTGTTACGTCAAGGTTCCCACACCGCCCCCTTCTGGCCATTAGTGGGAACCATCACCTGAACTGTGGAACTACATTTYCCAGCAGCCCTCATACCTGGGGCTGCCACTCCTCCATTACTCACCTGTTGCCAATAACCTCATTAAGGACTGTATATATACCATGCACACACATTGTCTGATTGCGAAGTCTTGTATTCCCCTGGTTACATTTCTAAGCGTTTATTCTGATTTGGATTTCTTGTTATTACCCTGGTCTGTTCCTTGTTACTCTGTTTGTTTGCTGCCTGCCTTGTTACCTGGACTGTTTACTGGATTACGTTTCTGTTTGCTGCCTGCCTCGACCCTTGCCTGTTTATTGGATATCCCTTTGCCTGCTGCCTGCCACGACCTTCGCCTGTGCCCCGTTTATGATTCTGGTTTTGCCTCTGCCATTGCTGTTTGCTGTTTTCGACCATGCCTGTTTCACATTATTCTAATAAAAACCTGCGAATGGATCCGCACGCCTCCGTCCCCTTCATGACAATTGTCACCTTGTGAGCAGTATTTTTATTAGCTATTTTTGTGGCATTTGTGAAAGACTTAACAATGTTGCTCCCTATTTAAAGTTTCGATGCTACCTTTAAAGTTGCCTGACTATGAATTGAGTATCTCACTGGGGTTTGGAACACAGCCATAAATATAACATCAGACTTACCCTGAAGGTCAACAGACTAGCTTCCCAACCAGTAAATCAAACACAAAGATCACATTATGGATCTTCAAATGAATAATAAAACAACACTAAAAGTTATCATAACAATGAATTATTAAAAAACAAACATACAAAAGGAATGCAAACAGGAACACTAACCACAGTCCTTAACTAAATACAATTAGTCTGTCACATCATTAAACATGATATGTCACCTGATGTCATTGGACTGATGTATCCTGAGTTATCCGTAGATAATTATACAATAGTGAATTTTTTCTGGATGTGCATGTGATCCTGAGTTTGCTTCAGTAAAAGCTTACTAATAACACATGCTTGTCTTGTTTCAATGTAAATCAGACAGATATTAATTTAATCCTAGGACTCTCTGGCTCTGAACATTTTCTTAGGCTTCAACATTTCTGAGAATGTCCAACAGGACATATATACATTATATATACTAAACCAAATGATAAAATGTATGATATGAGCAATCAAATCTAAATCCAAGTGGGTTTACGCACCTGTTTGTTAATATCAGTCATATTTAGTACCAGTACTACCATGTTCTTATTCACAAAATGTTAAATGGCCAGTAGGGAATTTATACTAAGTTATCAAGGATACATTTCCAGAAATGTAATGAACCTCAGAATCTGATAAAAACCTTTTAAACAGTCTTAGTTTTCTGTACTTTCAGTTTGAAGAGCTCATCGATGTGACTTTCCTCTGCACAGACGTCACACTAGAAACATTAATACAGTTTTTCTTCATACATCTCCACTGTCTAAAAGTTTCTGATGCTTATGAATATGGAAATGAAAAGGGATTAGAGTTCAGCCTCCATTTGACTTACTGTTAGATTCTCCTTCAAGTTTCTCTCTGGATTGGCTGTAAAGACGCAGCAGTTCATGAATCGTGAGTTAAGCACGCTTTCATAAGGAGATCAGAAAGAATAAACTTCACAGAAGTGATTAATTCAATTTGCTTGTCTGACTTGATTCCACTCTTTGTAAATCAAAGAGCAAAAAGGTTCTATTTTTGATCAATATAATATTGTGCTCATAAATATGTAAATAGATTGTTGACTAGGGCTGATCTGATTGGCTTACGTTTAATGCTGGATTTGGCTTTTTCCTAGTTTATCTGTAAGATCTTGCTCAGAGCTGTCAGAATCACTGACTTCAGTACATTGACCTACAAAAGCAACACAATGGTGAAAGGCTTAATGATGATGGCTTGTTGTATGTTCTGTACGGGGCTTGAACCTGCAGCCTTTCAGCTACCAGCCCTGAGACACTACACAACCCCAAACATTATGCTGTGATGTGTCTCACTCTTTAAGTTTGTTGAGTTATTTTTCTCTCAGTCTCAGCAAGCTCATCCCTACAGTCGGCCATACTTTCTTCTCCTACTTTCTTCTCTTTCAAAATATTGTTTTCTTCAAAATGTGAACTTTAGTGATAGTTGCACTCAGCACACATTTAATTTCTGCTTTGATTTGAAAAACTGACATTTGGTTCTGTGTGTTTGTGTCCTGAGGGAATTTCAAGGACTCAATTCATCACTGGGTTTTGTATTTGAACGGACGTTTTTATGGCTGTGATGAAGTGGTGCACAACGAAACGACTTTAAACGAAACGACTTTAAACGTCAAAACACAAGAACTGAGAATCTCACCAGAGCACAGCAGACGTTTGCGAGAGTCTGTGCTATTCTCACACTAAACTGAGGACAAACAGAGCTCAGAGATTTCTGCCTTCCTGCATCACACACGCCAGCACATAACACAGACTGACTGTGTAGATTTGACATGCTGTAGATTTCTAAGAGAGAGAGAGAGACAGAGAGAGGGAGAGACAGGGGAAAAAATGAGAAAGGGGGAGAGATAAACAAAGGACAAATGAAATCTCTTCAAGGAAACAGTTCATTATATACAGTACTCACATGTTGTTTTTAAGCTGTATTGATATTTTTTTCTGTGGAAATCAATTCTGTTACATTTTTAAAGAATCGACACAATTTTATGCGTCATATCAACATTAATGCAATTAAGGTATTGTTATTTCCAGATGTGTGTTGTGCTGTACAAGTGTTCCTAATGCTACACAGGTAGCTTTGACTGCGAAAGAGTTCAATCTAAATGTTTCTGATCAAATTCTTCCAAGATGAAGAGATCTACATATTTC